>CM060689.1:86805612-86873112 GCA_030686995.1 Artemisia argyi | reverse complement strand
CAACAACGTCAAGGTGAAACTTTCTATGAAGCATGGATTCATTTCAAGGACTTACTCCGAAAAGTCCCTCATCATGGCATAAATCTTTGGCTATTGGTTCAAATCTTCTATGACCATGTCGACTTTCACACCAAACGCACCATTGATCGAGCCGCCGGAGGCAGGTTGCGTGATAAAGACGCCGAGGAAACTTGGGAAATTATTGATGAGCTTGCCTTCGACAATCGTGTGTTATGGGAAGTTACGCATGTTATAAACTCGGCTATCAACGCAATCTCGACACCTGGGGAAACCACTCAAATATCCGAAGAACTCCTTTGCAAACTTGAGAAAAAGGTTGATTATCTCATGGAAAAACAAAATAGACCTTTAAGTCCCAGACGGGTAGCAGTCAATTCTGTCTCAAATATGATTCCGACACCATTGTCTGAGTCACCTCTTAGAGAGAATGTCGAAACCTTTCAAAATTATGCTCAACCTTATTCGCCTCCTCAAAACCTCAGCCCGGAATTCGAAGCTCGAATGAGAGAGTACATGGCAACCCATTCTGAGCGGCTTGCTAAATTCGAGGAAGCCGTTTATAAACAAAAGGAGGAGATGCAAGAGAAAATGAAGGAGATGATGAGCCTAGTGGAGGAATACTCAAACCAAAAAACCCCAGAAATGATGTTATTAAGATAGGAAAGCGTTAACCCCATTACCCAATTTGTTAACTCTATCACAATTGTCCACGAGGGTAATGAGGAAAAGGAAACCCCTAGTGTACAAACCATTGAGGAACCGCCAAAATCCCAATCACTGGGTTACTACCTAAAACATGATATAAATGAGAATACCATAACAAATTGGATAAAGGGTGACGGGCGTAACCAATCCTCCAAACAGGTTTCAAAAAAGGAGAAAGAGGGGAAAGATGAGTATGATACATTACCTGGGGGACTGGTATTCGAGAAGCTACTTATACAAAAAGTGGCTACTAAGCAGATGGCTTGTGGGAACTTTGAGATACCAGCCAACATTGGGAAGTTGCAATATCTGGATGCTTTCGCCGATCAAGGATCGAAAGTAAATCTCATGCCTCTAACTATTTACACCCAACTAACTACGGAAATGCTGGCTACCACCCGTGTTAAGCTATCCTTTGCTGGTCACTCTTATGTATACCCTTTGAGAATTGCAGAGGATGTACTGGTCAATGTTGCAGGGTTCATATATCCCGTCGATTTCATGATCATCGATGATAAAGGAGGTGGGTGCGTGCCAATAATCCTTGGAGCACAATTCCTCACCACAACAAGAGCTGTCATTAGGTATGAAAGAGGGAAATTGAACTTAAGTCAGGAAAAAGGAAGATTAGCCTTCCTATGACCCCACGATGTGTGCAAGAAAGCCTGATGAAAAGAAAGCTCAAAAACAACATTGACACATCGCCTAATCATGTTCAAGAAAAAATCCTCGCATGGGAAACAAGAATCAAAAGCTATAAAGAAACTAAGCCTGAGAGAGGCAAAAGTAGCAATAAAATTCATGTCAAGTTTGAATGCAGTCAACCGACGGAGAATCATGTACCATTTGCAGAAGGAGACTTGGTACTCTTAAGGCATTCCGAGATAAAAGTACCTCCCGACGAGCCAAGTCCCTGGTGGTATGGACCGTTCACAATTAAAAGCCTAAGCCAAGATGGGATAGCTACCTTGTGCAGTAAAGGAGGAGGGGAGATGACTGCAAGTATCGAACGATTGAAACACTACCACCCCGATAGCGAGGATCATAATTATATGGGATACGTCATCTCAAGACATGAGGTCACGTAATTGCCCATGACCTTGAGTCTAGCTACAAGACTCGTAAATAAAGAAAAGCGCTTCTTGGGAGGTAACCCATGTTTTGTGTGTTTTTATTTGTTTCCGTATGCATGTTTTATTTTTATTGTTGGTAAATCATGTTTCAAAGAAAATTTTGAAAATGCTTTATTTTGTTTTTAAATTCGTCTTAGTTACATATAAAGGTATTTTGCAAAAGCTAAGTGTAAGGGGGACCCAAATTTGTTTATAAGAACGAAAATGAACATGATTCGCCACAATATTAAATGAGCATGTATATTAGTAATTGTTTAAGTCAAATGTTTGTATCGAGTCATAATGATGTTTTGCAGGATTTTCTAGGAATTAAGGCATAAGTTTTTCCAGAAACTTAACATAAGATTTTTCCAGGAACATTCTGACGGCGTCAGGAGTTACAACCTGACGGCGTCAGGTACCAAAATTCTGAAAAATTTTGCGAGTTTTGTTTATACCGGAGTCTTAAAGTTTTTGTTGAATCTTTAGTTTTATAAACTCCAGGAAATCTGCAAACATTCATTCCACAAGCATTATATCTTGTTGGATCGATATACTCTGACCAAACTACTTTGTAGCTTGTAAGGGTTTAATAATATTAAGTAAACTCAACACTATTAATATTGAAACACTGTTTGACCTTGTAAAGTATGCGGAATCTACTAACACAAAGCTTAAGAAGAACTTTTATATTAAACCAAACTTGAACCTGCTTTGTTACACAGATTCACTAACAATCCCTAACTATTATCAACTTGTAAAGCTCTAAGACTCTTAGAACTTCGACTAAAAACATATATCCCTAATACCATCATAAGGCTCCTTATATAGATAACCTTAAGTCGGTTTACATCATATATCTTGAACGACAAGTAATTATCCCTAACTAATTCTAGAATATTCATACAATATTACATATTAATCCTTTAATCAATATTGCACTTAAGTCCTTATACTCTTCGAAGTACTTTGAATAATCTTCATTAAGCAGCAGTACTTTGACTTTGATCTTCAAGCAGCACCTTGAAACAGCAGTACTTTGAAACACAGAAGTACCTTGATCTTTTATATCCCAACAATCCTCCCCTAACTTGAACTCCACTTGCTTGATCAAGTTTCTTTGTTATCTTTGATCTTCAAAATCTTTAATCATTCAGAAAGATTGTTTCTTTATCTCTTTATCTTTTATCTGTCATGTGTCAAAGTACTCTTTATCAGCATTAGTTGATATCTTCTCTGCAATAAACCTCCTCAGCTACTCAACAATATTTTGGTACAATAGTCATCAAATCTTTTAAAGTTTCATGCTATTCTCATCACTTCCAGGTGTGTAAACTCCTGTAAGAGATGAATCATTGAAAATTAATGGATTATGATGTCTCTTTACCAAAGCCATTAACTCTGGAGTAGCCAATGTTTAGGTTAGAACAACCATGTTTAAGTTGTTTTGAGTAAGTGTTTCCATTTTTCTATAAAAGACTTTGAAACTTGAGAGAAGTAGACTATTAGAGAAGTAGATAACTAGAGATTAAAAATAAATTAATATGTGATTTTACATTCAAGACTTTATGTTTGATTTAGTTATCTTTTATTCATATAATAAAAAAATTACATTATTTTGAAGTGTTTTTGCAAAACCCTTCTTATTGAAAAAAAAATTAGACCAATAGAAAAGCTTTATCTTGCCACGTAGGTAAAATTGAGCAATATGATTAGTCAATAGAAAGTCAAAATTAATTGATTTTGGTCAAACTTAATAAATTTGGTGGAGAAATTTGGTTAAGAAAAAAAAAATGAATAAAAATATAGGTGTCAAATTTATGAAAACAAAAACTTAAAAAAAGAGGAAATAATTAATAAAACTTAGTGGTTGAATTTTAAATAAATTATATAGAGTTAAGTGTAAAATTACAAGTTTTCATGTTTTTTAATAACTTTAGAAAAACCACAAATAACCCCTTACACTTTATACCCCTTATACTTTATAATATTAATTTTGTTTAAAATTACATGAGTATTAGTATTATTATTAGTTTTTAAACTTTCATCCATTAAAATTACAAAATTTGGTAAATATATGAATTAGTTTTAATACTGTTAGTTGTAGACTTTCATCAATTAGAATATTTTTTTGAATAAGGACTCATGCTATTCTATTTAAAAGTTTAATTTATGCATACACATGTTTGAATATTAAATACGGCTAAATTATAGACTGTGATGTTTTTGTGAGCTGCATAGGCTAAGAAAATCCGGACTGCTTCAAGTCTAGCTACAGGCACGAATGATTCTTCGAAATCTATCCCTTCTTCTTGTGGATAACCTTTAGCCACGATACGAGCTTTGTTGCAAATAACAGTCATTTCCTCATCCAATTTGTTCTTCCACAACCACTTGAGATCAAGAACACGTATATCAAGTGGTCGTTCAACAAGTTCCCAACTATCATGTAACTGGTATTGAAGAATTTCCTCCTGCATTGCTTCTATCCAAGGGTTTTCTGCCATTGCTTCCCGAATTTTTTTTGGTTCTTTGAGGCTGATTGAGCAAATGTAAATGCACAATTCGAGATCGGTGGCAAGTTGTCTCCTTGTCTGAACTGGCTTTGAAGGTTTACCAATAACATGTTCTATTGGATGGTCTTTTGTCCATTGAAATGTAGAAGGGTACTTTGGGTTTAACGAATGTGTGTTAGTCGGTTCTTGTAACCTTGAAGAAGATTCAACAGAGTCTGTTGCAAATGGGTTTTCAAATGCTTCTTCTTCTTCTAACACAACATCGTTTGAATTATTTGTTGGTTCTTCTTGAAAATTTGTGTTTTGGTTTTGCTTATCAATTCTTGGTAAAAACAAATTCAATAACTGGAGTTACTGGAGTAGATGTAGATGATGTTGAGGTAGTTGGTGCTTCAGCTTCGATTGTTGTAGATGCATCTTGTGATGGTGGTGGTTGATGGTTTTGAGCGGGTGCAGCGGAATGTTGTTGAGATGCATTAGTTGAAGTTCCACCATAATATTCATCAAACATTAACTCGAAGAAATTTTATAGTTCTTGTTCTGCAGGTTTTTCAGTGTTTGTTAACTGAGCTCCTTGAGGCACGAGTCCTGAACTGATGTGTCCAGAAGTCTGCTGGTTTGGTGCGGGTCCTAATCTGTTTTGATTAGAAGCCATTGGATTAAGCGCGGGTTCTAGAGCGAGTCTCTCATAAGCCATTTGTGAAATCTCGTCAAACTTCACATTCATCGTCTCCATTATCCTTTTTGTTCTTCTATTATACACCCTGAATGCCCTCAAGTCTTCTGAGTATCCGATGAAGATTCCAATATCACCCTTAGCTTTCAATTTTCCTAGATCTTCTCTGTTGTTCGTCGGATAGCACAAAGCGCCAAACACGTGAAGGTAAGAGATGTTAGGTTTACGGTTGTTCACTAGCTCATATGGGGTTTTATTGAATCTTGGATGCACTAGGGATCGGTTCTGAGTGAAACAAGCAGTGGCAACAGCACCAGCCGATAAGAATAGTGGTGTACTAGAATAAATCAGCATTGTGCGAGCAGCTTCCACAAGAGTTCGATTTCTTCTTTCAACTACCCCATTCTGCTGTGGAGTTCTAACAACTGATGTTTGGTGAGTGATTCCCACATCTTCAAAGTAGGTTCTTAACTCCTGATTTGTGAATTCTGTGCCATTATATGTTCTTACAATCCTTACTGGAGCTTGAAGTAGAACTTGGATACGCTTCAGAAAGGTGATGATGGTACCTGGTGCTTCGTATTTTGACCTCTGAAACTTTACCCATGTATATCTTGAATAATCATCAACAATAACAAGAATATACTTTTTTCCATTAATGCTTTCAACTCTCATTGGGCCACATAAGTCCATGTGTAACATATGTAACCTTGCTCCCGAAGGTACGGTTTTGGGTTTATATGATGCTTTTTTGCTTTTTCCTTGTTCGCATGATGGACGTAGGTGTTCCTTGGTGTATTTGAACTTAGAAAGTCCGGTGACGATGTTGAATTTGGCTAATTTGTTGATCGTGTCGAAATTGAGATGGGATATTCTTCTATGCCACAGCCAGGACTTAGTTTCGGTTGCCCTTGTCATAAGACAAATTGGTGATGTAGAAGCCATTTGGTTGATGTCGATAGCATACAAGTTTGTACCACGATTACCAGTTAAGAGATCATCACCAACCAAATTTCTAATAAAAACCGTGTTTCTCCTGAATGCAACTTCTAAATCTGCATCAAAAAACTGCCCAACTGAAAACAAATTGTGTCCCAACCCTTCAACGTAGTAAACTCGAGTGATTAAAAAATTCCCAAACCGAAGATCTCCATAACCCAGAATAGCTGCTACATGATCATTTCCAAAGCGTACAGTTCCCATGAATTTACATACAAAATTGATCAGCAGCTTTAAATTCCCGGTCATGTGCTTGGAGCAACCCGAGTCGACGATCCAAAGACATATTTCGATAACCTGCTGATGAGGCGAAAAATGAACCACTTTTAGGGGGTCATTTAAGCCCGGAATTGAATTTATTTGATCAAATATCACCCTAAATCGTTCCTTTTGTGATTTTAGGTACTTTGGGAGTGAATTCTGGAAAAGGAAGCAATTCAGACGTTTTTGGAGCATAAAAGTGAAGAAAACGCCAAAGACTTAATTTTCCATGCTAAGAACAGTACTTGACGGCGTCAAGAGGAAGACCCTGACGGAGTCAAGAGTAAAAGTGGTGACGACCCAGTGCAAACCTGACGGCGTCACAACAAGGGCGTCAAGACTAAATTTTGTGATGACCTGCATAAGGAGAATACATGACGGCATCAGACCCAGATCTAGGCAGTCCGAGGAACTATTTGGCGGCGAGATGACGGCGTCAGACATTTGTTCTTGACGCCGTCACCTATCAAACTCTATATATATTTTTCTATTTTTCATTCATAAAGAGAGGAACTTGTGTGGAGAAACTAGGGCCGAACTTTGTAAACCCTAGCTCATATTTTACAGTGTTTTCAAGGGTTTTCACCCCTTGAATCCTTTCATGTGCTATTGAGATAAGTCTTCTCTTAATTCAATCAATATGTCTATGTGTTGGTTGACTATATCTTGTGCTTGTCTTGATTTCAACATGCTAGGCTAGATCTATCTTGTGTTTGCTTGGATCTAATGAAACCTAGATGTTAATTATGTGTTGATTACTTGTTTATGGTTGTATTGGATGAATGATTTCAATGTTAGGCTTAAGAAAACTGGCAGATCTCCATTGTGTAACATGCTTGAACGTCTTAGGAAACATGAACCGATGTGTACTAGGTTTTATTGGTTGTATTTAATGCATGAGTAAATTCTAATGATCCCATATTAGGAGCTTCTTAGCCGGCTCGACATAGGAGTGAAGTAGGCGCTCATAGGATTGGGGAAGTAAGTACGCCACCCCATGAATGGTATTAAGGAATACAATCCGTCATCCACGCAACTATAACAAGTAATTAACATGTAAAAGATATCTAGGGAGTAGTGAAATCTAAGTAAACACATTTCTCCCACATATTGCTCACAACTTTAGTATAATTTAGTTTATTTTCATTTTTAGTATTTTATTTTGATTGCATCTTAGTATTTGGGTTAGTTGACTAGCAACTAATTCCGCCAAACTCCTTCAAAACCCGAGATTTTAATTTGCTTTCTAAAAAATATAAAAATACAAAAAGAATCATCCCTCATCTCTAGACCTAGTCTTTAGGTTTTCTAATCCTAGCGACACTATTCCTAGCTGAACGATCAATCCCCCGGTACTTGTCATTATACTATACTACATCGATCAGGTACACTGCCTGGTGGGTGTTGTAAGCTTCTCGAGATCCCTTGAGAGGTAAAGCCTGGTGCAATTCCCACGCATCACCTGCTAAGAACAGAAGAGTTTGTATTTGGAAACCGTTTTAAATTTGGTTCCATGTGGTTATGAGTAAATTTCGAATCACACTCATCAAAGGTTGCTACATATTTATTTTGAACAACTTCCAATTTATCATTCTGAAGAATGAACTCTCTACCCGTCGGTATCCACATACAAAACTTAAGGTAGTTCCTAGGCATTCGACAACTAGTGGTAGACCTAAAGCGTGCAACTAATCTTTCTATAGATCTAGATCTAGCACTAGTTCCCTTTGGAACATACTTCTGTTCAGGCGTAACATTCACATTCTTAGAAACACATTCATCATGAACATCATTAATTAAACATTTCTTGCATATTAAGCAAACAGAGTCATTACATGCATTAGAACCAGTACTTTCGACATTACATTCAGATGAATCATGTTTCTTATTACAAAGCGATAAATTCCTAGGGTTTTCTTCTACTTCTTTAACTTTATTCTTGCTACTACTCGTAGAGGCAGACGAGACTCTATTGTTCCTTGTATTGCTCCTAGGCTTTAGTCTGCTGATCCTAGAGGTGCTTTCTAATCCTGTAGAAGGTAAGGCACACACGTTAGGATTTATATTGTTGTCCTTTTTAGCATCACTAAACTCTTTAGAATTATCCTTTTTGCACGCATTTGTCTTAGATGTGGAGGCAGGCGCATTAGTGGGACTAATCCTAAAAAGGCCAGGTGCTATCACTTTTGGTGTTTCGACAACCGCTTTTCCTTTATCAATCTTTTCATTTTCACATTGCTTGGGCAAGGGTGTTGGAGTGACTGGTTTTGTCAAATCCTTTTTCTCATTGACTTTTGGAGCAAACCGTGAAATTGACATTTTTGGTTTTTTAACCATGTTTGAAACATTTGGTTTCTCCGAAGTCGATGTTTTTACAAACTTAGTTTCCTCACCCTTTCCTTTTTGACTTTCAAGCTGAGCCCTCAAAAGATCATTTGGCTCTTTCATGTTCTTTAAGGCACGCTCATACGACAATTTGTCATACTTGCATTCTTCTCTTTGTCGATCAAGTTGTTTAAAATATGACACATTTTCTTTTTCAAGCTTTATAAGAGCATTTTCATATTTTGAAACAATTTCGAAGGTCTCAGCTCTCAGTCTTTCATCATCATGAACAGAATATGTTTGTAAAATGATGGACATAATATCAGTAGACAGAATAGCTTCGAAGAGAGAATCATTTAGGTTTTCCAAAACATTGATTTGCTCAAAAGATTCATTAGCCTTCTTTATCAGGGATTTGTGATCCGTGACGAAGTTAGCTGTTTCTTTCAAAAATGCTTGTTCAAAATGAATGACACGAGCATGAATGCTATTAATTTGAGGAGCAAAATCACTTTCAAGAATCTTTTTAAGCTGTAAATGAACCGTGGAATTCCAGTTGATCTCATTAAGTCTCGTTTTAGATTCTAAAGTCGTTTTAAGTTGCCCAATTCTGGTTTTAATATCATCAAGATATCCCCTTGCAGCACTTGTGTTAATAGTGTTGTTTGAGGAAATCTGTTCCATGTTAGAAATCGGTTTGGAAGCAACTACTTTCTTAGAAAACATTTTTGAGAATGGTCGTTTTATGGAAAACACCGATGGTTCTTTTTGTGGAACAAAAGTGATTCCCGAAAGTTTGTTCAATTTGTTGTAATCAATGGGTTTCAAATCCTTTTGTTTCATTTTAGTTATGCTCTCTTCGACAAGTTCCATCGTTTCCACAGAATTTCGAACGACGGGTGGATCATGTTTGGTGTAAATCACATTACCATTATACAAATATTCTGTTCTTGCTGAGCTTTCTTGAGATTACAAGGATTTGTGTTACCAAGAGCCATTTTATTTTTCGTATGGTAAATCGGATTAGTTTGATTTGAAATCATTTTCATTGTTTGACTTGACTGACCCGAATTAACCACTAATTCTTCTAGATGTGCAATCATGTGTTCTGACTCTATGATTTCGTCCAAAAGTTTATCTTCTTTCTTTGCAAAGTCCTTTTTCAACTCATCCCTTTCTTTTTCAAGATTGGTATAAGCTGTGTGTTGTTTTGAAAGTTGGTTTGTTAACTCAGAAATTTCTTGTTTTAAAGAGTTGATGGTTTTTGTTGAACTTATTTCAAGATTAGCAAACTTGGTTTTCCATTCCCTATCTTTAACAAGTAACTTCTTATAACCAATTTCAAGTTCTGACTCGCGTTCTTTGTGAATTTGAAAACTTTTTGCATTTTCCTTGTATCTCTCAAGCTCAGTGGTCAATTTCTCATTCGCGGCCTTAACATCGCGATTGACCTTTTTCACTTTCTCGATTTCAATACCACAATTATTTAATAATGATTCAAATAAAGCACGTGTTTCCTCATCATTCTTAGCATGCTGTGAAACGAAGCCTCCATTATGATTCACATCTGGAGTTGCTGAAGGAGTATTGCTACTGCTTGGCGTATCCAGGTATGTATCATAAGTGGGTGCTAGCTTCTCAGAATGTTGTTCCTCATGAGGAGACATATCAAATATATAATTATTGTGACATGTGTTGAAGTTTGATACCTCAGATGGTGCACTGGTGTCATAAATAGGAAGTGTGTCAGAATCCGTGTCATACTTAGCTTCCTGAAGATTTGCCATGAAGATGCAGTTCGCATCGATATCCTCTCTGTCTTCCATGTCATCCATAAGAGGCATAAAATTATTTTCCTCTGCATTCAACTGAAACCCTGCCTTTTCCTTTTGTGCCAGCAGCACTACTTTCTACAAGTACTCTAGATCTTTCTTGTTCGGCTTAGTAGGACAGTTTCTTGCCATATGAACTACACCCTGACAGTTGAAACACTTTACCAGATTACCCTGATTTACATTTCCATTAATTCCAACAACTGGAGCTGCCACATTCCTAATCTGATTACCCATTGCCTGATTACCAACATTCTGACCCCTCTGATTTCCAAAAAACTGACCTGCATTCTGATTCCCTGCATACTGACCTGCATTCTGCATATTCTGATTACCCATATTAAATCCAGTAGCATATCTCTGCTGATCCCCATAAACTCTAACCATTTGGCCTCCATTTCCCATATTGAAGCTCGGCTGAGCAATCTGCTTGTTGCGAGTGTTCGATGGAATCCTTTGGTTGTTGTTAGTTGGTGTAGAATAACGTCCTTGGAATGCTTTTGTCAGAAAAGCAAAAGCTTGTGTCAAGGCTGCAGTAGCTTCATCATTGTCAGTGAATTCCGGTTCTTGGAATTATGGGTATTGCTGTTGTGGAATAACATATTGTTGCTGTGGGTAAACAGGTGTTGGTTGTTGAATGTAGGATGGTTTCATGTAGTTGTGAGTGGAAGATGATGATGGTTGTTGTTGTGTGTTCACTGGTAAAGGTGTTGGTGAATTAGCCATTAATGCGAGAGGATCATGCTTTTTAGCTAGTAATTCAGCCCTTACTTCATCAGCCTCAGCTTGATTTTGCTTCAAGAAATCGTACAACTGATCATAAGTCACTTCATACAAATTCTTTGTCTGATACACAATAGTGACGTATCTTCCCCATTCCGGTTGTAACTCATTCAGAAAATTGGTGTTGTTAGCAATGTTTGTCTGACTAAGGTTGTGTCGTGATTAATCATTCATGATCTTACAGAACCTGAGGTAATACGACTCTATGGATTCACTAGGACTTGAAGTAAACTTACGAAGTTCCTTGAGCAATTGTGTTTCCATTTCCTATTTCCCGATGTCTGTCCCATACATTAATCTCTTAACTCTTTCCCAGACAGCATGAGCACTTACTTCACTATCAACAGTAGCATAAGTGGTTTCAGGTAAACCAAGAACAATGTAGTGAAATACCTGATCATCACCTGCAATCTTTTGTCTGTCTTGCTCAGTGTACTCAGTATCATTCTGATCTCTGTAGAAAGGTTGCATTGGTGGGGTTCCATTTGGATCTCCAGGGTCAAGTACTTGTATTGGTTTGAAGGGTCCATCCATAATGGATTTGATAAGAAGTTTTCCATTTGGTTTACTCTTAAGATAGCGCATCATACGACTAGCCCACGGTGAATAACCACCCTTTGACCACATGGGAGGTCGGTTTTCGGCACTGGCTGCATGAATGTCTTGCTGAGTTGCCATTGATAAATGATAAAGTTGATCTTGGATCGGTTCAACGAAGTAAGAGTTGTGTTTAGTGTAAGTTAATGTAAGTTTTTATGGTGAAAAATTTGATCTAAAACCTTAAAGCCTCAATAACTTCCGTTCGGAGTGGATTTGGGCCTCGAAGCTTATCTGGATTATTCTATGTGTCCTTCTTCTCAGTCTCACGGTCTTTTTGATAGCAAATTCGTCGAAAACGGAGTTACGGTTCAAAAGTTATGGCCGTTTGAAGTTTGGTTGTCAAAAGTCAAATTCTTATGCGTAAAAATCAACTCTGAAGATGTAATCTTATACGTAAACCCTGAACTTATGCCTAGACTAAAACTTATGTGTATACTGAAACTTATGCGTAAACCTAAATCTTTTGGTTAACTTAGAATCTTACGCGTAAGAAAGTTATGCATAAGATATGAGATTATGCGTAAATAAGATTGTTTATGCGTAGACTTTGATTTTACGCGTAAACTTAGAGTTTATGCGTAAGAATGTTACGCGTAAGGTTTTTTCAACCAAACTGATCTCTCAAACTTGTCCAAGCTTGAAAGATATCCCGTGTCGAAGTATTTCACTAACTTGTCCAAGCTAGGAAAGTACTGAGTAATCTCTGATCGTGGAAGAAAACTTTTGCGTAGGAACTTTTGCATAGGAACTTATGCGTAGAATCCAATCTTAGGCGTAGAATCCAATCTTTTGCGTAGAAACAGACTTTAGCGTAGGATCTTAAGCGTAGGATCTCAACTTATGCGTAGGATTCCAACCTTTTGCGTAGAAAAAGGGTTTTCTGCTTAAACTTAAGCGTAGAAAGTGATGTTATGCGTAGAAAAGGGGTTTTTTTTTGCTAAAACTCACGCGTAAAATTACCAAAAAGTACAATTTCCAGCTAAGAACTTCGTAGTGCTTGTCCTTTTTACGCGTAAGATGACCCAAACAGCTAAAAATCCGATTTTTTCAACCAAAAACACTTTTTCCACTTGTTTCTTTTGATCAAATCTTTCCCAAAACACTTATAATCACTAAAAATTCAATAAAAACAACAATTTTACCACTAAAACTCGTAAAAATCAAAGCTTTATAAAGAAAAAGTCCACGTTTATAAGAAAAAACGCAACTTTTTAACACAAAACTTGATAAAAACGATTTCCACACACTCCTAAATCATTGTTAGGCGATTGATACCACTTGTAGGACCTTAAATCTATCAACTTTAACACAAATATGACAAGTATATGAAGTAAAGATGGTGACTTGATATGATATATGTGTGGCGTTAATATGTATAAAGAGAGTAATAAGATGAAGAGAACTTTTATTAAAAACACACACAAGCACACCTTGCAAATGAGGCATAAGGTGGCTTATATAGTACTAGTGATAAGATGCCCTAAAGGCTTTTCTATGGGCTTGGGCTTGGGCTTGGACTTGGATTACATGTATTATAATAGGCTTATATAACATAACACTTAACATATTAGCTTACCAAGTCCAAAGCCCAATGACTAATCTATTACATATCTTAACAAACGACACAAAGTTCTAATATGAGAATGACCATCACTTCTCTATACATATTTTTAATGCTAACACCATGGTAGCCTACTTGATTTCTCTTGTGTGCATTAAAACATGCCCATTCGTTGTGTTTGGCTAGATTTATTTCGGGCATACTTCCTCCATCACATTCTTCTTTTCAAGGATCACATGTAGGCCAAGCTTGGGTTGTTCCTCTATATGTCATAATGGCGGGCGTACAATAGTGAACCGTCAATTCCACCGTTTCGTTCAACTTTGCGTTCATGAAATGGACTTGAAACCATGTTTTATTGATAATCCACTCATCTTCAAAACACCACCAAACGTTAGCTTCCTTCTTTAATCTCCTAATTCGAAACATTCCCCCTCCATTACAATATTTGACAAGGGGGTCACAAGTAGGAAGGGTTATTTTTGACCCATTGACCATGGTTGTTGATGGTTCGCAACAGTGAAGTTTGGCTGCAACAGTCGCCGGTCCTCCTTCCTCATCCCCTGTTTCTAATCTTTCATCTTCTTCATCAGTGTTATCCTAAAAAGATTCGTCATCCAAATATGAGTTAACCTCTTGCTCATACTTAGAGCACAATGGGGTTGTATAAGAGAACACATCATCGGAGATTTGAAGTATTGGGGAGATTTCTTCTCCTATCTGATCAGCTTTGCAAGAACTAGCTTCTTCCTTTTTCAAAATCGAGGAAACCATACTCATATTAAACACAATCCTCTCATCATATACTCCAAACGATATCTCTTTTTTAAACACATCTATTTTGGTGTGTGCGGTAGCGAGAAAGGGTCTTCCTAAAATTAGGTCCTCTTTCGGAATTTTAGCCATGTTAATAACTACAAAGTCCGCAGGGAATAAAAATTTATTGATCTTAAGGATGACATTATCTACTATCCCGATAGGGCTCGTTTTAGTAGTGTCAGCAATTTCGACCCTCAAACTAGTTTTCCTGAGGCTTGTTAGTTTAAGGGATAGGAATAATGATAATGGCATAATGTTGATACTAGATCCCAAATCGGCTAATGCAAATAAGTCAGAGTTACCAATTTTGCAGGGCACCATAAAGCTTTCTGGACTGTCCTCCTTCTTGGGTAATTGGCAAGGCATCTTCTCATTAGGTTCGATATTTTCTTGCGAAAGGATGTCCTTACCTAATTCTCCATCATATTCTGTGAAAATTGCCTTGCATGCTACAATAGTTTTCTTATTTTCTTCGATTATGTTATTCTTGTGGATATTATCGGCCAAATTCTCAATCATTGCTTCAAGATTCTTGAGAGATTCATCATGGTTAGCAAGGCTTTTGTTAGTGGCTTCTTGAAAATTCTTTAACCATATATCTTGCTCTCCTGGTTTTTTTCTAGAATCTTCAAGATACTTATTTATGGTATCCTCGAGGCTTGATCTTCTTTCTCCATAAGGTGGATGATTGTATCCAGATGGCCCTATACGATATCCGTTACTTTGGAATGGTCTATCTTCTCCATATTTAACTTCTTCAGTTTTCCCATCGCCCTCATTCAAAGGGCAATCTTTAGACAAATGGGGTACTTCACAAATCTCGCAACCAACTTGAATAACGTGAACATTTTCCTTCAGTTTCTTCATGTCACGTCCCAAGCTTTCGAGTTTTTTGGTGATTAGGGTAATTCCATATGAGTTTCCAGCAATGCTCCTACTACTTCCACCTTCGTGCGACTTTTGAGAGTGGTCCGCCATATCTTCAATAGCCTTTAAGGCTTGAGCAGGGGTCATTCCAGGGATTGGTTTCTGAGAGTCTAGCATTTGGCGGGTTGAGATGTTAATCCCTTTGTAGAAGATGTTGACCATTTGTTGCTTGTTGAGATCATGAGTAGGGCACTTGTACAAAAGATCATTGTACCTATCCCAAGCTTGGTACAATGTTTCATCCCCGTCTTGCTTGAAGTTGTGATTGTCTTCCTTGAAGGAGGGCAATATCTTTGGATGAAATGTTTCTTCAGAAGAGTCCAAGTGTTCACCGTGCCTGCTGGTAACCTATCGATCTATCTCTTTGCTGCTCCGGTTAATGTCATCTGGAATACTCAAAGCATTATTGCATCATGAGATACTCCCGGAATGTTGAACAAACTGACAATGTAAAGAACGTTGTCAATGTGCTCGTGGGCAACTTCCATCTTGTTTCCTGAAAATGGGTCTTTCCGCAGTTCCCTTATGAATTGATTTTTGAATTCGAACTGAATGTCATCCCCAATAGCCGGCCTAACCAAACCAGTCCCTTGCTGTTCTCGTGTAAGAGCCAAATACTCTTCAAGTGTGAGGTTTTCAATGTCAATTTATGCCATAGAACCTGAAACTTGAAAATGATCGTGAGTACTGAAAAGAAAATAAAACAAAAATTAAAAACTTAAATAAAATCCTAATAGCTCCTCGGCAGCGGCGCCAAAAACTTAATGCAGGTTTTACCGACCAGGTTTTATTATTTATAAGTGTCTCATTTACCTAAGGTCTACCTAATGCACTAACGGGCAGTGTACCCGGTCGTGTGAGGTATAGCTAGTTGGTAAAGCCGAGGTCGTCCCAAGAGCTAAGTGTGTAGAAATTATCTAAGTTTAAGTGTCACGTGTAAAAGGGGTTTTATGATTTTAAAGATTAATTAACTAATAAAAGTAAATAACAAAGCAAGTAAATAAGTAGAAGAAAATCAATAAAGAGAGATAGTGCTAACCTAATTACTACTCTTGTTATTATTATGATTAGTTTTCTATAAGTGCATCCTATCATATCATCTGTGGATTAAATTCATTTCGAATCAGAGGGTTAAATCACCTAGATCTATCTTACACCTTGTCTTATCCACAACTATTTTAAAGCGATGTGTTCATCGGTACGAAGATGTAAGAGTCATTAAGTGCCTCTACTAACATGGAAAAGTCTAACGGATGTGGCATGGTCAGATCTTACACCCCTATAATTCCGTTAAGCGTATAGCATTGGTAGGTGGTCCTAGGGTTAATTCGCAAATGTATGGCGATATTGATATCACCAAGTCACATCCCTATCGGCTTGCTTCCTAGGGGTTAATTCCACAAGCCTTTAAGGAACAACCAACGCTAAACGGGAACTAGAGTGTCCTAAGACTCGACATGAAAGTATACAAACAACAGACACTAGATGCGTAGAAAACTAGATCACAATAATAACAATTTCATAACTAGGCCAAGAGGTGTTTAGCCACTCATATTCATAATTGCAGTAAAACAAGTTTGAGTTAATAAAAATCTAAACATGAATTGAATACAAAACAAAGGAATGGATAAACTTATGATTGGTGTGTGAATCCTCCCTTGAAAATGATTTCAATGAGGCTAGAACTTCGTTCCTCCTGCTCCCTGAGTTTCTCCCAACTTCTGTGTGGTGAAAAGTGAATGAATAAACTCGGAATTAGGGCTGGTATTTATAGGCCCGACTTTGTTACGGCGTAGCTGATTTGAGTTGCTACGCCGTAACCTTTGTAAATATGGACTACGCCATAGCTTGATCAAGTGCTACGGGCATAGTTTCTTATTTAGGTGCTTCTACGGCGTAGTTGCTAGGGTTGCTATGCCGTAACTTCTTCCTTGGCCTCGTTAGTTCTTCTCTGCCTCAAATTGGGGCCTACACCGTAGCTGGAGAGTTGCTACTCCGTAGTGCCCTTTAGTGGACCTCTACGCCGTAGCCATGGAATGGGCTACGCCGTAGTCTTCATAAATTCTTGCTACAACGTAGGTGGATGAACCTCTACGCCGCAGTATGTGCAGAATCCATAATTTCCACATATTTGCTATTATGTCCTTCCATTTCTACGTATGTTCGTTCTTTTACTCATCTACCCTGAAACCAAAATAGGAAGAAATAAGAGTATATAGTCTTCATATGAATAGAAAAGATGAGCATTTTAGGGGGAATTTAACACTTAAATCATGGGTAAATTTGACGTCATCATTAGCTTTCGAGCATCCGGATATGATGAGGCTAAGTAAGAATATTAAATGTATGTATAAGGTAGTGACCATCCGAGTATTAGATTAATTGACTAACACGCTAGCGATCTAGTGTGTGACTTGATGACCATCCGTTATGCAAATAACGTGTCAGCGATCCAAGAAGTACACTAGTGACCATCTGTTAGTTGAAGCGTCGAAGACTCGTGCCATCAATTTAGCAAGTTTATACAGGAGATGTTTGAACGAAGCTAGGTTCAACCCTTAAGCCTCAAAACCATTTTTACCACTTTAGACTTGTTACTCCTTGGTTTTAGTGGGGGAGATGTGTATACTTGTCAAGCTTCTGATAGAATATTCGTCACAACTAAGCAGCTAAACGATTTAGAATTGTTTTTATGTTGAAAAATTATTTTGTTTCTACTTCGTTAAGTGTTTGGTTGTGTGATTATGATAAAACAAATACGTGCTTAATGATAAAAATAAATCCTAAATACCTTTTAGGATACATTTTCGTAAGATTAAATTTATGGTTTACTTGGGGACAAGTAAAGTTCAAGTGGGAGGATATTTGATGAACTTAAATAAGTACATATTATTATCATCATTTATCCTATTTATTTGACTTGTTTTACTATATTATTTATAAGAATCGGTACTTTAATGTTTACTTTAGTAATTCTCAGGTAAAAACAAGCAATAGGTGAAACTTGGCGATTTTGGACTAATTATTGAGCAAAACAAGCGAGATGTCAAAAGTCTACTAAAATCCAGAAGATGCGCCATATCTATCTCAACAGATACGCCGCAATATCATACTTAGATGAATTCGAAGACCATTGCCTGACTTTGAAGAATGCCCCGCATGTAATTCTATCATGCGCCACATATGAAACTTTGGTAAACGAAGAAGATCAAGCTCGTTCTACTCCAGATACGCTACATTACACTTCTGACATACATCGTATCACTATCAAGACTTCACCAGATACAATCCAAGATACTGAAGGACATGCGCCGGATACAAGAATCAAGATATGCCCTGAAAATGGTGTACGAATATTCCAGAATATATTAATCTTGGAACCCACGCGAAGTTAAGTCAATGCGCCACATCAACTTACTTAATGCACCGCATCGAGCCCTCAGACAGAAACTATAAATACCCCAAGACCTAGACGAATTCGATGTGCAACAAAAACCTAAGGAGCCGAATTCAGTCGAAGAAGCAACACAAGACACAGCCCAAACGAAGATATTAGAGATGTAAGAAGGTCCTGCATGTATTTAATTGATTAAGTAGTTTTGTTTTATTGTAATAGTATGCTTTAATTCATCAGGATTGATGGGCTTGTGGCCACCATACTGCTCCCTTTAAAATTGCTTTCCCATCAATTAAAGTCTATATGATGATGTTTTTGGTGACTTATATTAGTGCTTTGATAACCTATGTATCTAGCTGAGCATTGCTTAGGCTGCCGTACCCCTTCCTCGCCTATTTAGCTGACGTCTTTAGATAAATAGGATAGACATAAGTGATCATTAAGGGTTTACTCGCCGATATAATGAGATCCAACGAGACAGATAAGATTACGATATGCTTCATATAGAACTAGAAATAAAACAAGTGACAAGCTACTTAACTATCAGATCAAGCCTTCTTCTGCTTCTAACTATCTATTTGTGTACGTGTATGCTATTCGCTGATTCGTTCTCATTAGTTTAATTTACTTTTTAATATAACCAATTTGTGCTAGTCTCTCAGGATGAAACCCCCCCTCCCTCGTTAGATTAGGCTATAAAACTAACTTAGGACATTACAATACTGATTAGGTTAATTAGATAATACGTTCCACTCTTAGTGATCGAAACTCTACTTACCATTATATTCATACTAACAGGGTACACTGCTCGTTAAGTGTGTGTGATATTGATAAGTCGGCTAAATATAAATTTAAAACTTGAGTAGGCATTAATACTGCTAAACCGCAACAACACATCACGCGCATCAGGAAACTTTTGTGGGTGACTGCTGTTGAAGAGCGACACAAACGGAAAAGAAGAAAAACATAATGCTTCTTTGGGTTTCTTTAGGCAAGATCAGGAAAGACTTTGTTCGGAGCGGCGTTTGAAGACCGACACAAAGGATGAAAGACTTTGTTGGGTCCGGCATTTGAAGACCGACACAAAAGAACACAGGAATATCCACTATGGAAGACATTGATCTTGACGAAGACGCGGAGAAGAGCATGAAGACTCTAAGAACAAGACTTAAACAATTAGGGGGGAACTGTTGGACTATAATTGCATAAGTCTTGTTGGACAACTCATTGGCTCGGTAAAATATGCAACAATGCAAAGCCTAAGGGTTGAACTTGATAGTTAGTTAGTTAAATAACCAAATACTTTTTATAGGTAGTTATTCGGTTAGAAGTTATAAAGTTACTTATGGTAGTTATACCTGTTGGTGAAGGGACATGATGGTTTGCCTGTGAACCTATATATACAATGTATATGTACACGTTTTAATGTGTGTCTTATATAACAATGTAACCATATTATGTTGTTAATAATATAGAATCAATTCTTGTCAATCTTGTTGATAATTCGATCCTGGAAATCACGAATAAACCTGTGCAAAATTGGTCAACTAGGTCTAAACGTGAGGGATGAGTCTTTTTGTAATTTTTTATTTTATGAAAGCAAGTAAAAATCTCGGGTTTTGGAAGAGTGGGCGGAATTAGTTGCTAGTCAACTAACCCAAAGATACTAATTAAACTAAAACAATATAATAATAACAAGAAAATAAAGTGGTGGACTTCTTATGTGAGACAAATGTGTTTACTTATATTTCACTACTCCTTAGTTATCTTTTGTTGATTTGTTGAATGTCACAATTGTTTAGTTGAATGATTGTATTCCTTAATACCATTTGTGGGGGCATGTACGTCCTTTTCCAACTCTATGAATATCTATTTCTTCTTATCACGACACGTTTAGTATCCCATCATAGAATCATCAACATCTACTCATGCATTAAATACAATCAATAAAACCGTAGTATACATCCGATTATGTTTCTTAAGAAGTTCAAGCATGTTACCTTATCGGAGATTAGCCAGTTTTCTTAACCCTAACGTGAGTCAATCAATCAAACAATAAACAACTCACCAACAATCAATAAATAGGTTTCATTAGATCTAAGCAAACTGTGGAAAACTAGAAGGGGGGTTGAATAGTTTTCCGTCAATTTTATTTTATAAAACTTTGTTTGTAAAATAATCGATTCTAGTTTTATGTGAGATCAATAAACAACACTTATATAAACTAATATCTATGAAATAAAATGACAACAATATAAGTAAATAAGTAAAGAGATAGAGATGGAAAGATCGCACCACAAGACAAAGGATTTATAGTGGTTCGGCTACGAATCACCTCTTCGCCCTACTCCACTCCCCGAGCACCTAACTCGAGAGTTTTCTTCACTATGTCAACAAGCTCCCTTATGGCGGAGAAAACCTTACACAACTTTTGCTTACACCAATTTACGATACCAAGCTAAATGTCGAGTCCTAATAGTAGCTAGAACCAATCTCACACAACTACACACCTTCTTCACAACTTATGCACACCACTACTTCTACACAACTTTACACAACTTCACTACTTCTTTTTCACAACACTACTTCTACTTCTACCCAACACAACTACTTCTATTCACAACTACTAACACACCTAGATCTATCTATTACACAACTTCTACACCTTTACAATATACACAAGCCTACAATACTTCTTAACAAGATGTTGGAGGAGTATTCTTCTCTTGCACTTTGAATGATGAAGGATTGGATCACTTGAAACAAGAACTAATATGTTTATGATCAAAGGATTTAGGAAGATGATTTGAGAGAATTAGAACAGAAAGTTTTAGTGCAAAAGGTGAGGTAAAAATTCAGATTAGAACCAGTATTTATAGGCAAAGAATTCTGACGTAGGTGCGTATGCCGGCCCCCTTAATTGTGTGCCGGCCCCCTTAAAATTAAGGGGGCAGCCCACTATAACGGCCTGATTTCTTTGTCTTTTCTGGGGAAAGTTTATTTGGTGAAAATGTAACTGAATTTGGTTAAAATTTTGAATTCATATATTTATTGTGAAATAAACATTTTCCTTTAATTACCAAAAGTGTTTTTCTTAAAAAAATAAAATGTTTATACCATTTTATATAATTTTTAATTATTAAATAAAACTTCCTTTGATCATAAAATGTATTATGCACTTGTTTATTCATACCTTAAGTGAATTAGTTGGATATAATGATATTTTGTCACTAAATACTTATTTACGTAATGATTTTACGTTTAATGATTTTATATTTTGTGATCGTCAAAACATAGGGATATCGAGAAATATTAATAACGTTTTTACGCATGATTTATATCAACACAAACACTGAGTAATCTAAGCTAGCATATTAATGTAAAGAAAAGATAACAATTAATCAAACAACACATAGACATATTGAATGATTAAAAGAAAAAACTTATCTTCAATTGAACATGGTAGAAAAGAGGGTTTGAACCCTAAAAAGCTGTAAAAGTCGGTCTAGGGTTTATCTCCAAAGTTGTACACTTAATGAATGAAAAATCCAAAACTATATATAGATATACAAAGGTGACGGCGTCAGGTTTCATAACCTAACATCGTCACCTCACCATCATTAGGGTTTCGTGATGCGTAATTAAGCTTTCTGATGTCGTCACGTACAAATCTCTCTGGGCCATCTCGTTTTAACTTTGTGCCAGACGGCCTACTTCCAATACAACCTGACGCCATTAGGTGTAATTCCATCAAAAGTTCTCTAGAGCGTCATTTGCAATATTTTCCACCTCTTGAATCTTCAAGTGACGGCGTCACCTTATAATGCCTGACGCCGTCAGGTGTATTTTCCTGACTTGTTTTTTGATTTTGTTGTTTTCTTCACTTTTGACTCCAAAAACATGCAAAATGCTCAATTTTCTAGATTTCACGTCCCAAGTACCTAAAATGAGAAAAGAAATAATTTGAGGTAATATTTGACCATATATTGACGACTTAGGGCTTAAATGACCCCTTAAAAGCGTATTAAATAATTCCTTATCATTATTCATACCATTGGAATAAAGAAAATAAAAATGGTGAAGTTTTATTTAGAATGACAACCCAACTGAAAAGAAATTGGAGCCTCTCAAAGACTCAAACTCTAAATTAATACAAAAATGGGAAATTTTATACATTGGTTGATACACTAGTTACAGGTATTTACTCATAAAAGAAACGCATTGCATTCAACACATTTATCAACAATGGCTTCACTTATAGATAGTGCATATTAATTTACATAGCATATAGTTAGCGGATTATTATGAAATATTAAAAAGAATGACTCAAAATGAAATTTAATTATTATTATTGACAACTATTATTATTGAATTCAATGGAATGCATGCTAAATAGTCACGCCTCACTAAACTAACCTACAAAGTAAACATCGGTTGGTCCAATCTCATTCTACTTTCTAAGCCCGTCATATGCATCTATGCACCAAATATATCTTAAGTGAATTATATCCACCATCGCCATTTAACATTAACAATGCCCCACCTTCATCACTAAAACTAACAAATACCTAGTGATTATCTATTACAGTAATTATTAGAAAATATGTAAAACTGACAAATAAATTTATGTTTAATTATTCTTAATCAAGCCTTTCACTTTCAACTTCCTTTTAAGGTTTATGCAATACTTCATCTTTCAAGTCAAACACATGTTCTACTAATACCTTTATCATTACAAGAACCCTAATAAGATCAGTTGAAAAAATTTCGAACTCAAGACCTAACAGAAGTGTTAGCATTAAAATTATGTAATAGAAAAGTGATGGTCATTCTCATAAATATAAACTTTGTATGTCGTGTGGTAGGTATATTGTTTGGGCTATGGACTTAGTAAATCTAATATGTTAAGTGTTATGTCATGTAAGCCTTTTTTATGAATGTAATCCAAGTCCGAGCCCAAACCCATAAAAAAGCCTTTAGGGCATCATCTCTTGTAGTATATAAACACCTCAAATGAGTCATTTGAGGTGTGTGCTTGTGTGTATATTGTGTGTGTTTTTAATAAAAGTTCTTTTCATCTTATTACTCTCTTTACATCTTATACGCCATACATATATCATATCAAGTCACCATCTTTACTTCATCTTGTGCTTATATTTGTGTTAAAGTTGATAGATTTAAGGTCCTACAAGTGGTATCATTCGCCTAACAATGATTTAGGAGTGTGTGGAAATCGTTTTTATCAAGTTTTGTGTTAAAAAGTTGCGTTTTTTCTTATAAACCTGGACTTTTTCTTTATAAAGCTTTAATTTTTGCGAGTTTTAGCAGTAAAGTTGTTGTTTTTATTGAAGTTTTAGTGATTATAAGTGTTTTGGGAAAGATTTGATCAAAAGAAACAAGTGGAAAAAGTGTTTTTGGTTGAAAAAATCGGATTTTTAGCTGTTTGGGTCATCTTACGCGTAAAAAGGACAAGCACTACCAAGTTCTTAGCTGGAAACTGTACTTTTTGGTACTTTTACGCGTGAGTTTTAGCAAAAAACCCATTTTCTACGCATAAGTTGGAATCCTACGCTTAAGTTTAAGCAAAAAAACCTCTTCCTACACATAAGATTCATTTCCTACGCCTAAGTTGAGTTCCTACGCTTAAGATCCTACGCAAAAGTCTGTTTCTACGCAAAAGATTGAAGTCTACGCCTAAGATTGGATTCTTACGCTTAAGATTGAAGTTTTTGCACAAGTTCTACTCCTAACATTGGATTTTACGCAAAAGGTGGGATTCTACGCATAAGATCTACGTAGAAGGTTATTCAGTATTTTCCTAGCTTGGACAAGTTAGTGGAATACTTTGACACGGGATATCTTTCAAGCTTGGACAAGTTTGAGAGATTTGTTTGGTTCTTTAACCTTACGCATAAATCATATCTTACGCATAAGTTATAGCTTACGCGTAAAGTTCAAGTTTACGCATAAACTTTGTGTTTACGCTTAACCTTACTCTTTACGCATAACCTTAAGCTTACGCATAAGATCCAAGTTACGCGTAAGATTTTAAGTTAACCATAAGATTCAAAGTTAAGCGTAAGATTCACTGTTTACGCATAAATTTAGGGTTTACGCATAAGAATTTGACTTTTGACAACCAAACTTCAAACAGCCATAACTTTTGAACCGTAACTCCGTTTTCGACGAATCAACTGTCAAAACGACCGTGGGACAGATAAGAAGGACACGTTTAAGGATGTAAAGGTCATTCAAACCAAGCTTCGAGGCCCAAATCCACTCCAAACGGAAGTTATTGAGGTTTTAAGGTTTTAAATCAAATTTTTCACCATAAAAACTTGCATCAACTTACACTAAACACAACTCCTACTTCGTTGAATCGATCCAAGAATCAACTTTATCCATCTACACTTCATCAATGGCAACTCAGCAAGATATTCATGCAGCCGGTGCGGAAAACCGACCTCCAATGCTTGAAAAAGGTGGATATCTTCCATGGACAAGCCGCATGCTTAGTTACATCAAAACAAAGCCTGATGGTAAATTAATGATCAACTCCATTACAAATGGTCCATTTAAGCCAAGACAAGTTCAAGTTGAAGGTAATCCAAATACAACACCTCCTACTCTACCATTCGTGTGTGAACAAACAGAAGCAGACTACACGGATGAAGACAAGAAGCAGATCGCCGCTGATGATATAGCAATGCATTTAATCCAACTTGGATTACCACGTGAGATCTTTGCTGTGGTCGACAGCTGTGAAACTGCTTTTGATATGTGGGAACGAGTTAGAAGGATATGTCATGGAACAGAGATTGGGCAACAAGACGTTGAGAACAAACTTCTAACTGAATGAGAGAACTTTACATCCACTAAAGGTGAACAGATTGAATCCTACTACACAAGGTTTTGCACTTTAATGAATGAGTTAATCAGAAACAAGTTGACACCACGAACAATTGCAACAAACATCAAATTCATCAATAACCTTTCAGAAGAATGGGGTCGTTATGTTACAATTGTCAACCAAACAAATGATTTACATAAGGTGAATTATGATCAACTCTATGACTTTCTGAAGTAAAACCAAGCTGAGGCAAATGAAGTAAGGAAAGAAAGATTGGTAAAGAATCAAGATCCTCTCGCATTGATTGTTACTACACCAACACCGTTATCAGTGAACACACAACAACCATCATCATCCTCCACTCACAACTACATGCAACCGTCATGCATTCAACAACCAACACCGGTCTACCAACAACAGTTCTACCCACAACGACTACAACATGTTATTCCACAACAGCAATACCCACAATTCCAAGAACCAGAATTCACTGAAAATGATGAAACTACTGCAGCATTGACCCAAGCATTTGCTTTTCTGACAAAGGCATTCCAAGGAAGTTATTCTACACCAACAAACAACAACCAAAGGATTTCATCAAACACTCGCAACAAGCAGATTGCTCAGCCGAGTTTCAATATGGGCAACGCAGGCCAAATGGTTGGAGTTTATGGGAATCAGCATGGATATGCTACTGGATTTAACATGGGTAATCAGAATTTGCAGAATCAGTTGGGTCAGTATGCAGGGAATCAGTACGGTCAGTATGCAGGGAATCAGATGGGTCAGTTTGCTGAAAATCAGAGGGGTCAGAATGTTGGTAATCAGGCAATGGGTAATCAGAATAGGAATGTTGCAGCTCCAGTTGTTGGGAATAATGGAAATATGAATCAGGGTAATCCGGTAAAGTGTTTCAACTGTCAGGGTGTAGGTCATATGGCAAGGAACTGTCCTACTAAGCCGAACAAAAGAGACCCAGTGTATTTGCAGAAAGCACTGCTGTTGGTATAAAAGAATGAGGCAGGGTTTCAGTTAAATGCAGAGGAGAATGATTTTATGGCTCTTATGGATGACATGGAAGACATAGAGGATATCAATGCGAATTGCATATTCATGGCGAATCTTCAGGAAGCTAAGTATAACACAGATTCTGACACACTTCCTGTTTATGACACCAATGCACCATCTGAGGTATCCAACTTCAACACATGTCACAATAATGATATATTTGATATGTCTCCTCATGAGGAACAAAATTCTGAGAAGCTAGCACCCAATTATGATAAATATCTGGACACGCCAAGTAGTAGCAATACTCCTTCAGCAACTCCAGATGTGAATCATAATGGAGGCTTCGTTTCACAGCATGCTAAGAATGATGAGGAAACACGTGCTTTATTTGAAACATTATTGAACAATTGCAGTATTGAAATTGAGAATGTAAAAAAGGTCAATCGCGATGTTAAGGCCGCGAATGTAAAATTGACCGCTGAGCTTGAGAGTTACAAGGAAACGTTAAAGCTTTTTAATTTCATAACAAAAGATTGTCAGAACTAGAAACTGGTTATCAAAATTCCGTTTCAAGGGAAATTTTTTGCAAATCAAGTATGATACACTTGATGTTAATTCTTTCAAGAAGATAAAATATTTAAACGCGGAAATTTCTTGTTTACAAAACCAACTTTCTAAACAAAAATAAGCTTATACCAATCTTGAAAAAGAAAGGGACGAGCTGAAAAAGGAATTTGCAAAGAAAGAAGATAAACTTTTGGAAGAAATCGTAGAGTCAGAACACATGATTGCACATTTAGAAGAATTAGTGGTTAAGTCGGGTCAGTCAAGTCAAACAATGAAAATGATTTCAAGTCAAACATAAAATGGCTCTTGGTAACACAACTCCTTGTAATCTCAAGAAAGCTCAACAAGAAAAGAATGTTTTGTATAATGGTAATGTGATTTACACCAAACATGATCCTCCCGTCGTTTGGGATTCCGTGCAAAAGATGGAACTTGTCGAAGAGAGCATAAATAAAATGAAACAAAAGGATTTGAAACCCATTGATTACAACAAATTGAACAAACTTCTGGGAATAACTTTTGTTCCACAAACAGAACCATCTGTGTTTTCCATAAAATGACCATTCGCGAAATTCTTTTCTAAAAAGATAGTTGTTTCCAAATCTCTTTCAGAAATGGAACAAATGTCCTCTAACAACACTTTTAATACAAGTGAGGCTAGAGACATTCATGATGACGTTAAAAAGAGAATTCATGAACTTCAAAATATTGTTAAATCTAAAACTACTTTCAATATTAACGACTGGCATTCTAGTTTTCATATCGAACAGAAAAAGGTGTTTGAAAATGAAATTACTATCCCACTGAATAAAATCAGTGCGAGGGTAATCCATTTTGAAAATGCTTTCTTAAAAGAAATGGCCGACTTTGTCAAGGATCACAAATCCATGGTAAACGAAGCTAATGATACTCGTGAAAACATGAATGTTATGGAAAGGTTAAATGATTCTCTCTTCGAAGCTGTTCTGTCTACTGATATTATGTCCATCATTTTACAAACATATTCTGTTCAAGACGATGAATGACTGAGAGCTGAGACCTCCGAAATTGTTTCAAAATATGAAAATGCACTTATAAAGCTTGAAAAAGAAAATGTGTCATATTTTAAACAACTTGATCGAAAAAGAGAAGAATGCAAGTATGACAAACTGTTGTATGAGCGTGCCTTAAAGAACATGAAAGAGCAAAATGATCTTTTAAGGGCTCAGCTTGAAAGTCAAAAAGGAAAGGGTGAGGAAACTAAGTTTTCAAAACCATCGACTTCGAAGAAACCAAATGTTTCAAACACGGTTAATAAACCAAAAATGTCAATTTCACGGTTTGCTCCAAAAGTCGATGAGAAAAAGGATTTGACAAAACCAGTCACTCCAACACCCTTGCCCAAGCAATGTGAAAATGAAAAGATTGATAAAGGAAAAGCGATTGTCAAAACACCAAAAGTGATAGCACCTGGCCTTTTTAGGATTAGTCCCACTAGTGCATCTGCCTCAACATCCAAGACAAATGCGTGCAAAAAGGATAATTCTAAAGAGTCTAGTGATGCTAAAAAGGACAAGAATATAAATCCTAACGCGTGTGCCTTACCTTCTACAGGATTAGAAAGCACCTCTAGGATCAGCAGACTAAAGCCTAGGAGCAATACAAGGAACAATAGAGTCTCGTCTGCCTCTACGAGTAGTAGCAAGAATAAAGTTGAAGAAGTAGAAGAACACCCTAGGAATTTATCGCTTTGTAATAAGAAACATTATTCATCTGAATGTAATGTCGAGAGTAATGGTTCTAATGCATGTAATGACTCTGTTTGCTTAATATGCAAGAAATGTTTAATTATTGATGTTCATGATGAATGTGTTTCTAAGAATGTGAATGTTACGCCTGAACAGAAGTATGTTCCAAAGGGAACTAGTGCTAGATCTAGATCTATAGAAAGATTAGTTGCACGCTTTAGGTCTACCACTAGTAGTCGAATGCCTAGGAACTACCTTAAGTTTTGTATGTGGATACCAACGGGTAGAGAGTTCATTTTTCAGAATGGCAAATTGGAAGTTGTTCAAAATAAACATGTAGCAACCTTTGATGTGTGTGATTCGAAATTTACTCCTAACCCCATGGAACCAAATTTAAAACGGTTTCCAAATACAAACTCTTCTGTTCTTGGCAGGTTATCGAAATATGTCTTTGGATCGTCGACTCGGGTTGCTCCAAGCACATGACCGGGAATTTAAAGCTGCTGATCAATTTCGTCTGGAAATTCATGGGAACTGTACGCTTTGGAAATGATCATGTAGCAGCTATTCAGGGTTATGGAGATCTTCGGTTTGGGAATTTTTTAATCACTCGAGTTTACTACGTCGAAGGGTTGGGACACAATTTGTTTTCTGTTGGGCAGTTTTGTGATGCAGATTTAGAAGTTGCATTCAGGAGAAACACGGTTTTTATTAGAAATTTTGTTGGTGACGATCTCTTAACTGGTAATCGTGGTACAAACTTGTATGCTATCGACAACAACCAAATGGCTTCTACATCACCAATTTGTCTTATGACAAGGGCAACCGAAACTAAGTCCTGGCTGTGGCATAGAAGGTTATCCCATCTCAATTTCGACACCATCAACAAGCCAAAGACAACATCGTCACCGGACTTCCTAAGTTCAAATACACCAAGGATCATCTATGTCCATCATGCGAACAAGGAAAAAGTAAAAGAGCATCATATAAACCCAAAACCGTACCTAGTTCGGAAGCAGGGTTACATATGTTGCACATGGACTTATGTAGCCCAATGAGAGTTGAAAGCATTAATGGGAAGAAGTATATTCTTGTTATTGTTGATGATTATTCAAGATATACTTGGGTAAAGTTGTTGAGATCAAAAGACAAAGCACCAGGTACCATCATCACATTTCTGAAGCGTATCCAAGTTCTACTTCAAGCTCCAGTAAGGATTGTAAGAACAGATAATGGCACAGAATTCACAAATCAGGAGTTAAGAACCTACTTTGAAGATGTGGGAATCACTCACCAAACATCAGTTGTTAGAACTCCACAGCAGAATGGGGTAGTTGAAAGAAGAAATTGAACTCTTGTGGAAGCTGCTCGCACAATGCTGATTTATTCTAGTGCACCACTTTTCTTATGGGCTGATGCTGTTGCCACTGCTTGTTTCACTGAAAACCGATCCCTAGTACATCCAAGATTCAATAAAACCCCATATGAGCTAGTGAACAACCGTAAACCTGACATCTCTTACCTTCACGTGTTTGGCACTTTGTGCTATCCGACGAATGACAGAGAAGATCTAGGGAAGTTAAAAGCTAAGGGTGATATTGGAATCATCATTGGATATTCAGATAACTCGAGGGCATTCAGGGTGTATAATAGAAGAACAAAAAGGATAATGGAGACGATGAATGTGAAGTTTGACGAGATTTCACAGATGGCTTCTGAGAGACTCGCTCTAGAACCCACGCTTAATCCGATGGCTTTTAATCAAAACGGGTTAGGACCCGCACCAAACCAGCAGACTTCTGGACACATCAGTTCAGGACTCGTGCCTCAAGGAGCTCATTCATCAAACACGGAAAAACCATTAGAACAAGAACTGGAAAATTTCTTCGAATTAATGTTTGATGAATACTATGGTGGAACTTCGACAAATGCATCTCAACTACATTTCGCTGCACCTGCTCAAACTCATCTACCACCATCACAAGTTGCATCTACAACAATCAAAGCTGAAGCACCAACTGCCTCAACATCATCTACATCTACTCCAACAACTCCAGTACTTGAAACTGTTCTACCAAGAGTTGATGAGCAAAACCAAAACACAATTTTTCAAGAAGAACCAACAAATAATTCAAACGATGTTGAGTTAGAAGAAGAAGAAATATTTGAAAACCCATTTGCAACAGACTCTGCTGAATCTTCTTCAAGGTTACAAGAACCATCTAACACACATTCGTTAGACCCAATGTACCCTTCTACGTTTCAATGGACAAAAGACCATCCAATAGAACATGTTATTGGTGAACCTTCAAAGCCAGTTCAGACGAGGAGACAACTTGCCACCGATCTCGAATTGTGCATTTACATTGACTCAATCAGCCTCAAAGAACCAAAGAATATTCGGGAAGCAATGGCAGAAAACCCTTGGATAGAAGCAATGCAGGAGGTATTTCTTCAATACCAGTTACATGATAGTTGGGAACTTGTTGAACGACCACTTGATATACGTGTTCTTGATCTCAAGTGGTTGTGGAAGAACAAACTAGATGAGGAAATGACTATTATTCGCAACAAAGCTCGTCTCGTAGCTAAAGGTTATCCACAAGAAGAAGGGATAGACTTCGATGAATCATTCGCGCCTGTAGCTAGACTTGAAGCAGTCCGGATTTTCTTTAGCCTATGCAGCTCACAAAAACATCACAGTCTATCAGATGGACATTAAGACAACTTTCTTGAATGGAACTCTGAAAGAAGAAGTGTATGTGAGTTAGCAAGAAGGATTCGTTGACAAAGAACATCCAGACTACGTCTACAAACTTAAGAAAGCCATTTATGGTTTAAAACAAGCTCCAAGAGAGTGGTATGACGAACTATCATTTTTCTTGCTCAAAAACAATTTCACCAAAGGAACAGTTGATGACACCTTGTTTATCAAAAAATTCAAATATGACATTTTGATTGTTCAGATTTACGTGGACGACATTATCTTTGGGTCCACTAATCCGAATCATTCAAAACATTTTGAAAATCTCATGAAAAGCAAATTTGAAATGTCCATGATGGGGGAACTAAAATTCTTTCTTGGTTTACAAATACATCAATCCCCTCGTGGTATTTTTATCAATCAAGCTAAATATATAATAGAGATTTTGAAAAAACATGGAATGGAAAACTGTGATTCTGTTGGTACACCAATGGTCACATCACCAAAAATAGGTGCTGATTTGTTTGGGAAACCCATCGTTCCGAAGAAATATCAGAGCATGATCGGTTCTTTCATGTACCTAACTGCTAGTCGTCCCGATATTCAATTTGTTGTTTGTTTATTAGCACGGTTTCAGAAAAAGCCTACCGAACTTCACCTCAAAGAGGTTAAACGGATCTTTCGGTACCTACGAAGCACCATTAACATGGGACTTTGGTATCCGAAGGATTCGGGGTTTAATCTAACAACATTTTCAGATGCAGACCATGCTGGTGATCAAGTTACAGCAAAGAGCACATCAGGTGGAGCACAATTTTTGGTTGAAAAGCTAGTAAGCTGGTCGTCAAAGAAACAGGATTGTACTGCACTATCAACCGCCGAAGCAGAGTATGTGTCTCTATCTACGTGTTGTGCCCATGTTCTTTGGATGCGGACACAGCTCACAGATTATGGCTTTATTTTTGACAGAATACCTATGTATTGTGACTCAAAAAGTGCCATAACCATCTCATGCAATCCTGTACACCACTCAAAGACGAAGGATATCAAAGTCCGCTACCATTTCATGAAAGAGCACGTAGAAGAGGGTACTGTTGAGACTGATTACCAACTCGCCGATCTATTTACTAAAGCCCTTCCAAAAGAATGGTTTGACTATTTAGTTCGACGAATTGGCATGCGAAGCCTAACTCCTGAAGAGCTAGAACGTCTTCTCGAATCTTCTTGAAAAATGTTTTCAAAATTGCTTCGCTGTAAATATTTTTGAAAAAACAAAATACAAAATTTGAAAAACCAACAAAAACAAAATACAAAAATATAAAAGTTTCAAAAAAATACAAAAACAATAGAAAATCATAAAATCCAAAAATATTCTTCTCACGACATGTCTCTCGTATGAATCAATATTCTGTACGTTTCTAGAAATGTCATTCAACAATGATACGGACATGTACAGATGCTTGAACGGGAGTTCGTTTAAATGTTTTTCTAAAACATGTCGTTTCTCAAAAGTTTCTTCACGATGGCTTTCGTATACTTCAGTATGAAACCCGGACCCGAATGATGACTTCTGATTATTTCAAATCAAGGACTCGTATTTTCAAGGACGAAATCTTTTTCAAAATGTTTGAGTCTAAACAAACGAAAAAGACTTCAAACATAAACTCGTTTTCAAAACAGAATTCTTGAGCACTTTTTCAAGATTGGTCAAAAGATTTCTTAAAAGCTCTCAAAATTAATGCTCAAGATAACTCCCTCCAAACCCTTAATTGATTTTAAAATGAGCTATCATTAAGGGGGAGTACAAAAACAAAAATGTTCCGAATTCATGCAAAAACAAATCTGTCTTTCTCTCCAAAAGCTTTTTCTTAATCAGTTGATATAAAAAATATCACGATATGCTATTTTTGAGGGGGAGAAGACATGATTAAAATGTGATTGATTCATGAAAATCAAGTTATATTATAGTATAAGTATTACTCAAGAAATCCGCAAAGAAATACGGATAACCCGAGGTCGTAGTCCGTGTGAAGGGTGAATGAAATTTCGAATTCCCGATTCGTGAAACGTGTCGTGAAAGTGGTAAAAAGTGATTTTGATGAGATTTTACTAATGAAATAACAAATGAAGCACAAATAATCACTTAAGCACGTATTTCAAGTAATTAAACCAAAAACGCAACGTAGAATTTAAAACGTACGCCTAAACGTAACCGTACGAAATAAAACGTGAATTTTAAGCTACACTCATCCTACGAACTTGAAAATAATTTTGAAAAGTTAAAAATGATAAAAGAAAATTTTAAGAAAAAGAAAAATATTTTTTTGACTTTTTATTTAATTTTTATGAATTAAAAACTAACTAACTAATTAAAAATTAAATGAAAATGCAAATAAGGTGAGAAAAATGAAAAATATGTTGATATAAATAATGTTTAAAAACGTTATTAATATTTCTCAATAACTCTACGTTTTGACAATCACAAAATGTAAACTAAATTAAGTCAAGATTATGACGTAAACAAGTATTTAGTAACTAATATTTACTTCTACAACTTATATCACTTAAGGTATGCATAAACTAAGCAACTTATGCATTACATGATCAAAGGAAAGTTTTCTAATCACTAGAACTTTTATAAAATGTCTTAAACATTTTATATCTTTTACAAAATTATTTTTGGAATTAAAAGAATATGTATAAATCATTATTAATATATGATTTCAAATTTCTAACCAAAAATGGAAAATTTTATCCAGAAAAACCTTCCCCACAAGAGGAAAAAATACTCCAACGTTCTGAAGGGGGCGGCCCCCTTAATCATTAAGGGAACCGGCCCCTAACTAAGGGGACCGGCCACGCTCCAGAACAATATTTTGCTCCCCTTTAAATACTGATTCATTTCACAAGTTTCTTTATTGTCAATCTTATCTCCATTTCCATCTCAAAAATCCTTTGATCATATAATTCATAAGTCTTTGTTTCCAAGTGATCCAAAGCTTCATCCACTCAAGTGCAAAAAGAAGAACACTCCACAACATCCATACATTGTAGTAGTGTTGTGATTAGTTAGTATCAACTTGTTGTAGTGCTAGATATTTGTAAAGTGTAGTGTGAATTAGTTGATTGTAGATACTAGGTGTGTTGTTAAGTAGTGTAGTAGTTGTGATTTTGTTGTGCATAGATGAAGGTGTGAAGTAGACAAGAAGAAGAGGTTGTGAAGCTATCTTGAAGAAGTTGTGAAGGTGTGAAGTCGTGAAGAAGTTGTGAGATTGGTTCTAGCTACGATTAGAACTCGACATTTAGCTTAATGTCGTTAATAGGTGTAAGCCAAGGTGTGTAAGGTTTCTCCACCATAAGGAGTTTGATGACATAGTGAAGAAAACTCTCGAGTGTGGTACTCGGGGAGTGGAGTAGGGCAAGGAAGGTGTCCTTGTAGCCGAACCACTATAAATTCGCGTGTTGTGGTTTGATCTTTCTAACTCTATCTTTTCTTCATTTCAATATTTATATTATTAGATTAGACTTGCTTGTATGTGTTGACATTTGAATTCACGTAAGATCGAATCAAAGTTTTTATAAGCTACAAAAGATTTTGAAAATAATCTCAAAAAGACGTAAAACTATTCAACCCTCCTTCTAGTGTTCCACAATTGGTATCAGGAGCCAGGTCTTGCAAGATCTTTAAAATATATTGTATTTTAAAACTTGTAACGATCTATGGAATCTGAAAAATATTTAGAAGGGAAATCTATGCAAAGACACCACTATTTGAAAGTGATGGATTTTTATATTGGAAAAATCGATTCGAAACTTATGTGAAATCAAAAGATCTAGATCTTTGGCATGTTATTACTAATGGTGAGTTTTTACCTATTCAAAATAACCCCGAAACAAAGAAAGATGAAATCGTACCTTTTGAAAAACAAAATGATGATTTAAAAAGAAAACTTGCTAAAAATAATGAAGCAAAAATGGTTATTTATAATGCGCTACCACGTAAAGAGTACGAATGGATCTTTATGTGTGAAACCGAAAAAGAAATTTGGAACTCTTTATTAATAACTCACCAAGGTAATAGTCAAGTCAAAGATAATAAAATAGATCTACTTGTTCAACAATATGAGCAATTCACGATTCCGGAAGAGGAATCAATTGATAATGCTTTCGCTAGATTTAACACTATCATCACAAGTTTAAAAGCACTTGATGAGAATTTTTCTAGTAAGAATTTTGTTAGGAAGTTTCTTAGGGCTCTTCACCCAAAATGGCGAGCTAAAGTGACGGCTATTGAAGAATCAAAGAATTTGTCAACATTGCAACTTGATGAATTAATTGGAAATTTGAAAGTCTACGAAGCAATTATAAAGAAGGAATCCGAAATGGTCAAAGGAAAACGAGAGCAAAGCAAGTCAATCGCCTTGAAAGCTAGAAAGGAATCTAGTAACGAAGATAGCTCATCTTCCGAAAGTGATGACGAAGAATACGCCATGGCCGTAAGAGATTTCAAGAAATTCTTCAAAAGGCGAGGAAGATTCGTTAGACAACCACACGATGAAAGGAGAGCATCTCAAAAGAACAAAGATGACAAGTATAGCAAGAATGAGAGAAAGTGTTTCAAGTGTGGTGATCCAAATCACCTCAAATGTCCAATGATGACAAGAGATCAAAATCAAAGAGCATTTGTTGGAGGAGCTTGGAGTGATAGCGATGAAGATGAGAAATAAACGATAAAGGAAGAGAAGTGTCTCATGGCGAAGACATCAAGTGAGGTACGTTCTGAAACCGAATACTTTAGTGATGAAAATTTATTATTAGATGAAAAAGATTTAGGTAGTGAATATAATAGATTATGCAAACTAGGACAACAAGTAATGGCTAAAAACAAATCACTAAAATGTATAAACAACCAATTGGAAAATGAAGTAATAGAACTAAAAATTAAAATACATTAACTTGAAAAAGGTAAGGAAATTTTTGAAGAATGTAAATCATGTCAAGAGCTTAAAGGAGAAAATGAAATACTCAGGAAAGAAATTCGCAAACTTGATAAATTTGAAAATAGTAGTCACTCACTTAGTAAAATAATAAGTATTCAAAGAGTATCTGGAGATAAAACCGGTTTAGGATTTAACTCAACCGAAGCCTCAACAAGCGAAATTAAAAATGTCAAATTTGAAAGTGAACTTAATGAACTAAAACATCTAAAATCTAATCCTAAGTATATACTTATTAATGATAGAAAAATACCTCTTGTCAACAATGAAGAAGTAAAAGCTTTTTATAAACCGTCTTTAAAAACCGAAGTAGGATCCTCTAAACCTAAGACAAGATCTAAAACTCCACCACCTAGAAAACCAAATAACTTTCATCCTAGGTCTAAAACACCTCAACCAAGAAGAAACCAAAATAGGTAAAACTACAATAACACTAGTAATCAAATGTGTAATTATCAACAAAGCTACAATCCTTGGGGAATACTACCACCCTTCATGCATTCTAGCCAAATGTTAAACATGTTTGGACCAAACATTGGACCAAAGAGGCAATGGGGACCGAATACCTAGATCAACATTCCTTGTGGCTATCTTGAAGTTTTTCTCACCGTAGACTTTTACAAAGTCTATATGTCATCTTGAAGATTTTTTTTGAAGACCGCCGGGTACGTCATTCTTTCACTACTCATTGCCATGCTTAGATAAATACACTTTGTGTGGTTACGTTGTTTGCATAAGATATAGTTTATTCTTTATTTTTTTTTCTTTCTTATTTGTTTGATCATATATATATATATATATATATATATATATATATATATATATATATATATATATATATATATATATATATATATATATATATATATATATATATATACTCTTATACTTATTATATTACATATATACATATATATACATGCTTGCACATAACCTAGATACGTCATTAGTTGACTTTCTAGAACTCCAGGAAATTATTCGTTATCGAACCCTTTCCTTCCCCCTCTTGGTACTTTTGAACTCTTACGTTCAACACAAAAATTTCTTGTGTCCACTTTTAGAATACTCATGATGATGAAGGGATGTGAGTTAAGTGGATCAATATAAAGAATGAACGCATTCGCATGTGAATACTATGGATGAAACAAACTCCTTTCGCCGACTAAATTCTATCTTCGTCATCATTTCTCAAACTCCACCTATCAACCCACCATTCACTCACATTTACACACTATCTACACACACACACACACACACACACACACACACACACACACACACACACATATATATATATATATATATATATATATATATATATATATATATATATATATATATATATACACACACACACACGCACACACACACATATTCACGTATTCCCGAACACATCTAAAACTCTTCATTAACTTGACACTTTGATAATTCTATCCAAAATGGTCAAAGGTACATTTTAATTATCGAAACATTAATTAAAAATTGTCAAGTACTTCATCATCGTGCCAATAAACGCCTACGCATTTTTTATATATTATAAATCTAATTATATACATATAAATATGTTTGTTCCAGAAACTAAAACCGCGAAAATTCAAAATTTAAAGGGCAGTCCCCTTAAAGATTAAGGGGACCGGCTTGTTATCGGGGGCGGTCCCCTTAATGTTTAAGGGGGCCGGCCATTTGATACTTCCAAACTCGTTTTCTACCTTAAATCTTTTGCCAAAAACTCCATTTGTTCATAATTTCTCCACCCACTTCTGCTGTGAACGAACCAAAACTACTAAAATCCTTCACCAAATCACCAATCTGGGGTCGTTTCGCAAGGGGCAAACGCTAACCAAACGTATAACAACATCTTTTGTAAGTTTTCAAACATACATTTCATCACATTTCATTCAATTTAGTGTCTAATCAATAATTAGGTGTTTTACCAAAATTTATTTTAATCCGAATTTTAGTAAAATTGTAGTTAGGAATTGAATAACCAAATGCTTCCCATAGGATTAGAATGTAGAATTGCAACTCAAACTAAGTCTAACACATCATATTGTCAAAATTTTTAATCTCCCATAAACCCTTGTTAATATCACTCTTTAAAAGACACATTGTTGATATAACTTTTAAAAACTGTTTAAAACTTACTACATTGTAACAATCTAATATTTTAACAATCAAAATACACTTTTTAATTCATTGTAAAATGTATCATGAAGACAACATGGGCGTTTGGTTCATGAACAAATCATACTTATATGAATTTACTTAAAACATAAAACTAGTTTGATAAACTTACTAACATAAGTTGAGTCTATCGAAGTCATCAAGATATATAATCAATATATATATATATATATATATATATATATATATATATATATATATATATATATATATATATATATATATATATATATATATATATATATATATATATATATATTGATGTTTTAGGCGATATTAATCTAATTAAGGGAGCGTTTGGTTTATCTTGAAAAAGACATTTTGAAAACCAAAATTCATGTTTTCACTCATTAAACAAGTTTTATGTTAGTCAAACTCATAAGAAAAAGCAAGATATATAATCTAATATATATCTAGCCTAATTTCGAAATGAATTATGATATCTAAAGTGATGTTTGGATAGAATTGACATTATATCAAACCTATTCCACCACTCCACTTTGACATCATAAAATACATTTTAAACGAGTTTAAAATTAAAAACAAGGAACATTATGAAACTACTTCCTAGGATATTTTTTAGGTCGAAGTAGGCTTCCGTTCCACATGTATTGCATATAATCATATGCATGTTAATTGTTTTTGTCTTAACTTTATTTTTGTTGTTATATTGTTTAGGTGAAAATGCCTAAGACCACGGTTGGTGATGTTTCAAAAACCAAACAATACATTCCTCAAGTTTCCTCTACTCCCGGCATGTCTCCTTCAGTTGCATGTTTCTATCGTCCCATTGAAAATAGAAACATTCACGAAGGAAGAATTGTCGATCCATCCTTCTATGAATCCAATCAAATCGAACGAATGTTCTCCAATATTCGTTTTGAATGTCTTTACCAAATCAATGAACCAATCATTACCCGTTTTATCCTCGATTTCTATAGCCAAGTGAAGGTGCAAACCGATCCCTTTGGCCATCTCCTTATTTCTTTCATGATCCAACATCAATTCATCACTCTTACTCTTTCTCAGTTTGGGCAAATTCTCAGGATCCCATACAACGGCCAAGCCGTATTCTCAAATGAATGGGATCTTTCATCACTTGAAAGAAATCGTCCTCAGGATGGCCCATACTGTAACACCCCCAATTCATGGATGCAGCGGAATTCGAACTGGGTGTTACTCGATGGCACAATAGTCACAATAATAGAAAACGAACTCCAATTGAGTCGTTTTAAAAGATTTATCATTCAAATTATATAAATATCAGAGGTTACAAAATGAGGTCCCAATTGGTTCCATGTTTACAAATCACATTAAGTGAGTTTTTGAATGATAATAAAATTTATAGCCCTCTTGAGTATCCGTGTCCTTCCGTGCCATCCTTGATCGTCATGAACCTGAAATACATGCTTGAGAGGTCAACACAAAGGTTGAGTGATATTCATAGAGTTTGTTTAAATCGATTGAACACAATATGTTGGTAGTGTGAGTTATAGGCTCACACCAATGTTTGGAAAACAAAACAGGTAGGCTACGTTATTATACGCCCGGAACATGTATTATACACTAAACTTATGACACCATAACGTTAACGTGTACCAATATCGATCGGCAGATTTATCCCGGTAGGTACTTTGCTAACATACCTAAATCTCAAATATTATTGCATTTGTTTGAACTTAGTCAATACAAATGGGATTCGTCAATCCCAATAGGCCTATTAATAATATTCGCGCTCACTATTGCTAGTGACTAAATGGTTCATAATAAAGGATCTCGGTTTAGCAAGGTTGGTACTTAGTGATAATAAAACAATCAGGTAAGCATACAATTTAAAAACATTGTGCTCGGTTAAAAATAGCATGTATTTCCCCCAAGGGTTTGTAAAACATTGAAGTAATGTAAAGTGGGGCTATGAACTCACCTTAAGTAAGATAGCAAGTATTGAATGTAACGGTCGAATCGTGAAGGTTTCTATGAGCAACCTATAATAGAATGTCGCGACTTAGGATCGGAGTAAAGAATATGAAGTAGTGCCTATATATATATATATATCTTGCATTTAGTCCATGATGTGGTATGATGTATATTGTAAGTCTTTGAAAGTAATGATTCATGAAACATGTATGTTTTGTGTATCGTTTACTACCGTTCGGGCCGACATAATTCAGAAGTCATGTTAGTAAGCGTTCGAGGAGCCAGGACACTTTAACTCGTAAATCCACAACTCATCTCGATGGCTTACATAATGAACTCCTCACATGAAGCTCCCTACTATTGTAGTAGTTGATGAAATATATAGATATAAGTTTTGATCCGAAAGTTACATGTCCGATATTTGAATAAACTTAGGAAAGTTTATTTGTACATGAAGATTGTTATTAGGGGTAGTTTCATAAGTCTTGAATGACCATTTTCTCTGTGTAATATCTCATGGTTCCTTTAGATGAAGTAGATCCAAATTGTATGTTCAAGTTATCGCCAACTTCTCTAGTTCATGTATTTGCCTTGGTAAGCTTGTATGGTCATTTCGTCATGGCCTAGCCATGACCTTTGGTCATTGTTCCATGGTCTTGAGACTCAACCTTGGCTCTAGCCATGGTTGTGGTCTTGATTCTAGGTCATAAGACCCCTTTGGTCTTCATAAACCATAACTTATATGTAATGACTTTGGTGTAAAAATGGGCTGTTAAGATTTTGAAGAATTTATCACTCAAAAAGCGTTTTCAGGGCTCGAGCTTCGTCCTCCCTGAACGAAAACGTCGTTCCGGACAACTTTCGTGTTTTAACTTTTTGATGAATCGGACCAGAAGTGGGACTTTCAAAACCCAAATTTGATCAGAATGGTATTTGGCAGTTTGCCGAAAAGTTTTGGTAACTTCAAATGGGCGTAACTTTTGACTCGTATACTCGTTTTAGGTGGTTCAAATTGCTATGGTTTCCTTGTTAAGTCCTCTACTGTAATATGTAATGATCCAACATCACAAGTTTACCATTTTGGTCGTGGTTTTCCAAGAAAGTCACTAGTTTACTTGTTTTATGAACTTGTCGTAACAATCAATAACAATAACTTGTTTTGCTCACTTTTATACATCATGGACATAACTACAAGACATAATATAGCAAGAATAACATGAACATGATTATTTAACAAGAATCATGTTAGGGTTTGGCTTACAACTTTTGGCTTTCAAAGATGAAAGGAAGTTAACATGTAAGGATAGGACATTGATAGACTTGCTTCAACCCACTTCTCTTCATGCAATCTTTCTACCCTTGGTATTCTTGAAAGATGGATGATGAAGGTTTAGGTGACTTGAGTGGATTCAAACTCAAGAGAAATCACCAAAGTTCATGAGGTTATGGAAGTGTTTGATGAATGATAACCTATCTAGGGTTTCTACCTTGAACTAGCACTTGAATCTTGCATGAAACTTGAAGATAATGAGAAAATGAGATGGTGTGGGTGTGTGTGTGATGAGGGACGGCCAAGGAGAGGGAGGGGGGTATTTATATGGCTTGGAGGAGGTTAGAAATGTTGACTAGTCCAACCTTGGAGGCCAAGGTGAACACATGGATGAAATCTAAGGCCATTAAGCTTGAGATCAAGCCACCTAGTGTGAAAAACCCCCCCTATGGCGGTTCATATGAACTTGGAGAGCAAGGGTGGACTTTTCTTGGTATTATCCAAGATACTTGGTTAGTTTTGACTCCGGGAAATGCCAATCGTAAATGATTAAGCCTCAAAACGTAAAACCGGGTATCGTAAAATTATGGAATTTGAAAGTATTGTTAAACATGTCCATATAGTCCATAATAAAATATAAAATGAGTGGTAGGTTCTATCGGGTGCTAAAACCCTGCTAAAAACTGGAAACACGGGTCTAAAACGCGTAATACGTAAAATGTACGAATATTGCGTAAAATTGAGAAAAGTAAAATGTTACTTTTCTAATGTGATAAAAATGATTTAAAATGACTTATAATGTCTAGACTGGGCTCAGTCTAGTGTCGGTTGGTATTAAATGTCTTTTAGACATCAAACCGTAAGCCTAAAAATCACGAAATGACTTATAACATCAAGGGATGATTTTTGGTCAATGGAGGAGGGAAAAATATGTTGACTTTTTCTAATAAGTTGAAAACTTAAATCGTCTTAGAAATGCGGTACAGGTATAGGCTAAGGTTACGGCTGAGTAAAAACGCTTAAAACTGAAAATTCCAGTTTTTCACGGCCGAGGCTTATTTTGGTCATGTTTTTCTCAGTCATGATTTATTCTCAAATAAATCATGAGTGTGTCAAACATTTTTCTGATACGGGGAAAATTAACGCGACCGAATTTCGTTGTACGTAGAATTTCTGAATGACGTTTTACCCTAAAACGTGTAATTCCGTGTAATTCCTTAATAACTTTCACGAAAATGAGCTTATGAATGTCAAACTTTTAATTTGTCATGGAAATGATTTATCACTTCAGCCCAAGAAATAAACATCAAGTTTCGGGAAAATTTTCGGGAAAAATGAATAGTAAAAGTGAATAGTGAATTTTCCGGAAATAGTAATTAACCTGAAATTGTGAATGAGAGCTCCGTCCCGGAGATCAATTTGCGTTGGGAGTAGAAACTTTGTTGGTAAAAAGAGGTGGGTATTTCTTACGTATCTGGTCATCTCGTTTCCATGTGTATTCAGGATCACGTCGTGAGTTCCAACGAACTTGACAATTGGAATACGGCTTTGCTTGAGTTGTTTGACCTCTTGGTCCATGATTTCTACGGGTTCCTCAATAAATTGAAGATCGTCATCGAGTTGAATTTCATCGAGTGGAATCACGAGTGATTCATCTGACAAGCATTTCTTTAGGTTAGATACATGGAAAGTGGGGTGTACACTACTGAGTTCTGATGGAAGCTCAAGTCTGTATGCCACATGGCCAATCCTGGCTAGGATTTTGAATGGTCCGATGTATCTTGGGTTTAGTTTCCCTCGTTTACCGAATCGTATCAAGCCTTTCCAAGGCGATACCTTTAGCATAACCCTATCTCCGATTTGGAATTCTAGGGGTCTGCGTCGTGTGTCGGCATAACTTTTATGTAGGAAAGGTATGGTAATAGTCGAATATCAAAGGAAATTGATATAGCAGTCGAATATTAATAGGAATTGAGATAGTAATTGAATATCAAATAGAACTTGATATAGTTGTCAAATATCAATAGCAATTGATATAGGAATCGAATAATGGATTAAGTGTTGAACATGTGGTTGGACCAAGTCCTGTTTGAATTGTACGGCTGCCCATGCATATGGCTACATGGCTTCGCAATGAGTTTGGTACGACTGCGCATGCGTATGGTTACATGGCCCCGTAATGAGTTTGGTACGACTGCACATGCATATGGTTACATGGCCTCGCAATGAGTTTGTTTGTTATTGCACTATCTTCATGAAAACCAAAATGTAAACCTCGTACTAATGGAAATTGGGATAGTCGTTGCAATCATAGCCTAGTAGGTAATCTGTTGTTGTATCTAGTGTTTATTGACTTCATACTTATGTTATTTCTGATATAAATAAGCCCACTTGTTTATAATTCTTTATTTACATAAAGAGGCATCCCAAGCAATGTAACTAAAGGAATATAAACGTATGGTTCGATGATTTATAATTTCTTTATTTAAATGAAAAGGCATCCCAATCCATTCAAATAAGGACATTATAAATCATCCTACTCAAGAATTCCCGACACAACATTCATACTTAGCCGGTGAGTTACAAGGTAGTGTATTACGAGATGATACTGGTGTTCCAAAAGTACAAGATGAATATTCAAACTTGTAAAGCTGATGAGGGTACTTGTGGTGTAACTAAGGATGATTTGAGCTTTAAAAGTGCATCAAGATCTGTTAATGAGCTTGTGTTTGCCACGGTTGTGAAGGTAATGTTGTGATATGTTGATGAACAAAAGTGTGTAATGTATGCTTAACATTAATACTCTTAGGTATAGATGTTGAGTTTGTTTTAAAATCTTAAGAGATTTTAAAAGTTTATGATGGAATGGTATCCTTAGGACCTAAACAGGATAGTACTTCTACAGGATGAAGAGAATAATTGGTAACTATTCCAAGATAGTAGTTCGGATTATCTCATAAATGAAAAATTTCAAGAATGAAATTAGGTAACACAAATAAGGTGTTAAGATTTCGCTGAGTGGTAAGACATTATCGTGTCTCTAGATTGTTTTAATGTATTCTGGTGGTTTATCATGTTCATGTAGGAAATCAATCTAAACATAACCCTAGTACAACTATTCTCAGTATTGGAAAATTTTAAGTCGAATATAGTTAGTCAGACTATATTCCACTGTCCCAAGGTTAAATATAGGTGACTAGTCTATATTTAGCCAAGGTTCGATAAAATTTTCAAATACCTCAATTAGGTATACTTTTGATATGTCCGTTGCTTTCGGAAAACTGTCCACTAAACAAAGGCAATGTCAAACCCTTCAATTGCAAGTCCCGGCCATACAAGACTTGTAACCCATGTTTTCACATTCCATCGCATAGAAGATAGTAAGGGTAGGTACGTATGGAAAGGAAGTTTTAAGTAGTTCTAAAATAGAACATACTTGGCCAGGATCGCGAACTTTTAACAATGAAGGTTTCAGAAGAAAACTTTGATAAATGTAAAGCTGAACTTCAGCTTTTGTAGGTGATGGATTTGTTTGTCCTTTAGAAATCTCATATTTCTATTTAGAAATCGATAGGTTGTGACGGGTTTTTGATATCATATGAAATGATATTGATGATGTGATGGAATAATTCTAGAGACCATTGCACAAAACACAATGTCTCGGGAGTAGGTTAGACCATTGTGCAATTCACAATGTCTGGGAAGTAGGTTAAACCATTGTGTGACTCAAAACATTTGAGAAATGGTTAAGACTATTGTATAATACAATGTCTTGGAAAATGAATGAGACCATTGTATCTCACAATGTCTTGGAAATGAATGAGACCATTGTATCTCACAATGTCTTGGAAATGAATGAGACCATTGTATCTCACAATGTCTTGGAAAATGAATGAGACCATTGTATCTCACAATGTCTTGGAAAATGAATGTTGGAGTAGGAACATGATTGGGAGAATGTAATTGTGCCGAAATGCCCTAGAATAGGCATACGCGGATATGTTTGGATAAAATGATTGAAAATAAACCAAGTTTATATATCAATATACTAATGCTTACGGGGAAATGCTCAAAATGGGTATATATGAATATACTAATATGTTTGTGCAACATAACATGCTTACTAAGTCCATAATCGTCTGGAGGATGGAAGACACGAAGAGCGGAAGGCTATAAAATGTTTTTGTTTGTGATTGTAGTTATAGTTTAGGTCTCACTTAGACCCGTTTCTCTATAACCATGGCTCTGGTACCAATCTGTAACACCCCCAATTCATGGATGCAACGGAATTCGAACTGGGTGTTACTCGATGGCACAATAGTCACAATAATAGAAAACGAACTCCAATTGAGTCGTTTTAAAAGATTTATCATTCAAATTATATAAATATCAGAGGTTACAAAATGAGGTCCCAATTGGTTCCATGTTTACAAATCACATTAAGTGAGTTTTTGAATGATAATAAAATTTATAGCCCTCTTGAGTATCCGTGTCCTTCCGTGCCATCCTTGATCGTCATGAACCTGAAATACATGCTTGAGAGGTCAACACAAAGGTTGAGTGATATTCATAGAGTTTGTTTAAATCGATTGAACACAATATGTTGGTAGTGTGAGTTATAGGCTCACACCAATGTTTGGAAAACAAAACAGGTAGGCTACGTTATTATACGCCCGGAACATGTATTATACACTAAGCTTATGACACCATAACGTTAACGTGTACCAATATCGATCGGCAGATTTATCCCGGTAGGTACTTTGCTAACATACCTAAATCTCAAATATTATTGCATTTGTTTGAACTTAGTCAATACAAATGGGATTCGTCAATCCCAATAGGCCTATTAATAATATTCGCGCTCACTATTGCTAGTGACTAAATGGTTCATAATAAAGGATCTCGGTTTAGCAAGGTTGGTACTTAGTGATAATAAAACAATCAGGTAAGCATACAATTTAAAAACATTGTGCTCGGTTAAAAATAGCATGTATTTCCCCCAAGGGTTTGTAAAACATTGAAGTAATGTAAAGTGGGGCTATGAACTCACCTTAAGTAAGATAGCAAGTATTGAATGTAACGGTCGAATCGTGAAGGTTTCTATGAGCAACCTATAATAGAATGTCGCGACTTAGGATCGGAGTAAAGAATATGAAGTAGTGCCTATATATATATATATATCTTGCATTTAGTCCATGATGTGGTATGATGTATATTGTAAGTCTTTGAAAGTAATGATTCATGAAACATGTATGTTTTGTGTATCGTTTACTACCGTTCGGGCCGACATAATTCAGAAGTCATGTTAGTAAGCGTTCGAGGAGCCAGGACACTTTAACTCGTAAATCCACAACTCATCTCGACGGCTTACATAATGAACTCCTCACATGAAGCTCCCTACTATTGTAGTAGTTGATGAAATATATAGATATAAGTTTTGATCCGAAAGTTACATGTCCGATATTTGAATAAACTTAGGAAAGTTTATTTGTACATGAAGATTGTTATTAGGGGTAGTTTCATAAGTCTTGAATGACCATTTTCTCTTTGTAATATCTCATGGTTCCTTTAGATGAAGTAGATCCAAATTGTATGTTCAAGTTATCGCCAACTTCTCTAGTTCATGTATTTGCCTTGGTAAGCTTGTATGGTCATTTCGTCATGGCCTAGCCATGACCTTTGGTCATTGTTCCATGGTCTTGAGACTCAACCTTGGCTCTAGCCATGGTTGTGGTCTTGATTCTAGGTCATAAGACCCCTTTGGTCTTCATAAACCATAACTTATATGTAATGACTTTGGTGTAAAAATGGGCTGTTAAGATTTTGAAGAATTTATCACTCAAAAAGCGTTTTCAGGGCTCGAGCTTCTTTATTCCTGAACGAAAACGTCGTTCCGGACAACTTTCGTGTTTTAACTTTTTGATGAATCAGACCAGAAGTGGGACTTTCAAAACCCAAATTTGATCAGAATGGTATTTGGCAGTTTGCCGAAAAGTTTTGGTAACTTCAAATGGGCGTAACTTTTGACTCGTATACTCGTTTTAGGTGGTTCAAATTGCTATGGTTTCCTTGTTAAGTCCTCTACTGTAATATGTAATGATCCAACATCATAAGTTTACCATTTTGGTCGTGGTTTTCCAAGAAAGTCACTAGTTTACTTGTTTTATGAACTTGTCGTAACAATCAATAACAATAACTTGTTTTGCTCACTTTTATACATCATGGACATAACTACAAGACATAATATAGCAAGAATAACATGAACATGATTATTTAACAAGAATCATGTTAGGGTTTGGCTTACAACTTTTGGCTTTCAAAGATGAAAGGAAGTTAACATGTAAGGATAGGACATTGATAGACTTGCTTCAACCCACTTCTCTTCATGCAATCTTTCTACCCTTGGTATTCTTGAAAGATGGATGATGAAGGTTTAGGTGACTTGAGTGGATTCAAACTCAAGAGAAATCACCAAAGTTCATGAGGTTATGGAAGTGTTTGATGAATGATAACCTATCTAGGGTTTCTACCTTGAACTAGCACTTGAATCTTGCATGAAACTTGAAGATAATGAGAAAATGAGATGGTGTGGGTGTGTGTGTGATGAGGGACGGCCAAGGAGAGGGAGGGGGGGTATTTATATGGCTTGGAGGAGGTTAGAAATGTTGACTAGTCCAACCTTGGAGGCCAAGGTGAACACATGGATGAAATCTAAGGCCATTAAGCTTGAGATCAAGCCACCTAGTGTGAAACCCCCCCCCCCTATGGCGGTTCATATGAACTTGGAGAGCAAGGGTGGACTTTTCTTGGTATTATCCAAGATACTTGGTTAGTTTTGACTCCGGGAAATGCCAATCGTAAATGATTAAGCCTCAAAACGTAAAACCGGGTATCGTAAAATTATGGAATTTGAAAGTATTGTTAAACATGTCCATATAGTCCATAATAAAATATAAAATGAGTGGTAGGTTCTATCGGGTGCTAAAACCCTGCTAAAAACTGGAAACACGGGTCTAAAACGCGTAATACGTAAAATGTACGAATATTGCGTAAAATTGAGAAAAGTAAAATGTTACTTTTCTAATGTGATAAAAATGATTTAAAATGACTTATAATGTCTAGACTGGGCTCAGTCTAGTGTCGGTTGGTATTAAATGTCTTTTAGACATCAAACCGTAAGCCTAAAAATCACGAAATGACTTATAACATCAAGGGATGATTTTTGGTCAATGGAGGAGGGAAAAATATGTTGACTTTTTCTAATAAGTTGAAAACTTAAATCGTCTTAGAAATGCGGTACAGGTATAGGCTAAGGTTACGGCTGAGTAAAAACGCTTAAAACTGAAAATTCCAGTTTTTCACGGCCGAGGCTTATTTTGGTCATGTTTTTCTCAGTCATGATTTATTCTCAAATAAATCATGAGTGTGTCAAACATTTTTCTGATACGGGGAAAATTAACGCGACCGAATTTCGTTGTACGTAGAATTTCTGAATGACGTTTTACCCTAAAACGTGTAATTCCGTGTAATTCCTTAATAACTTTCACGAAAATGAGCTTATGAATGTCAAACTTTTAATTTGTCATGGAAATGATTTATCACTTCAGCCCAAGAAATAAACATCAAGTTTCGGGAAAATTTTCGGGAAAAATGAATAGTAAAAGTGAATAGTGAATTTTCCGGAAATAGTAATTAACCTGAAATTGTGAATTGTTACACATACTATTATGAGATTCCTAGTCCTGAAGACATTCGTCGACTGCTTGAACTAGAACGTGGTACGACTAGCCGAAGAATCAAGTCGAAGAATGTCGATATTCATGCTAATCAAATTCTTCTCAAAGAGCTAAGCCCCGATATGAAAAATTGGGAAGAACTCATTCGCGAGAATGCGTTTGGTACCGGCGATCACCGTGATCATGTCACGGCAAGCATCGCCCACATGTTATATTGTGTAGTTGCTGAAGAAAACTACAATTTGGCTTATCTCTTTGTTCATCGAATTATGTCCGCCAAACCACTCCAAATGCCAACCTTTCTTACGGTATGTTCCTTACACGACTTTATCGTTATGTCATGGAACATTACCCACATCTTCGGAGTGATATCTATGTGCAAATTCATCCCACTTTGAACCACCTTACTCTTGTTCGTACTCGTCGTTCTCAAATTGACAAAGGAAAATCTCGTGGTCCTTTGTTTTCTATGCCTCGTGGTTCTACATCTCATTGAGGCAATGCTGATGATGAGGAGGAAGACATCTCACGTGTTACTACTCCATCCCCCACTACCTTTGTTGATGATCTTCCTGATCTTGACTATTCCAAATATCAAATTCCTCTTCCTCATGAGCGTACCGATGAGCTACTCTTTACTCGTCAAACGTCCATCATTAACCAACAACAACAAATGCATGAAGAAATTCGAGGAGGATTCAAGCCCGTGGGAAAAATGTTTAGGAAGATAATGGGCTAAAAGAAGAAGTAGAGATGTTGATGTGTTACTACATTGTTATATTATTGCTTTAGTAGACATTTGAGTGGTTTGTTATTAGTCCGATTTGTCCGGAAATACTTGTGTTCTTTCATGTTTATTTCTTGAATGATACTTAGGTTTTAACTTTTATCATGCTAGGATCTTGATCATAATATAATGCTAGTATTATGCTTCTTTTAAATTTGGCTTATAATAGATTTGTTTGCATGCATATTTGTTTATATATACTTATATTTCATCATTCCTAGAGTATATGTTTCAAATAGAGCTTGCTGGAAACACACATTTGAAAAACCACCCATTTCTGCAAAGTTTTGGTTTCTGGTCGACTGGGAAAACACCAGATGGGCGGCCCCCTTAATTTTACTAGGCGGTCCCCTTAATTATTAAGGGGGCCAGCTTACAATTAAGGGGACCGGCCATCTAGAACTGGGTTTACTGTTTTCTTTTGCATCTTGTGACCTCTTTCTCTAGTTTCAGCTACCATTTCCTCTTTTAACCCAACTGATTTTAGAATCCTATTAAACCATTTCAAAAATTTACCTAAATCAACCACTTTCATATTATAAATTCCCTCCAAACTAACAATATTCATCATCTCTTTCAATCCAAACCATCATGTCTCCACCAAGCACCTCCAACTCTAAGATCTCCAAGAAACAAAAGATTGTTATCATCCCTCCAAAACAACTCTTCATTGACTTAACTAATGAAGACAACACAACTCCATCACCTCCTCCTAAATGCTCATCTCCAAGTGCACCATAAAAAACACCTTCCACTCATGGAACTTCATCATCCTCCATACCCTCAACTTCCTCAATCAATGACTGCATAAACTCACACTTGTCATCACCACATCCTACACAAGAACCTATCTCCACCCATCTTACCATATCACTTTCACCAATAACACCACTTGAAGCTCATATCTCATATCCACCTATTACACCACCATTCTTTGTCAATCCCGTTTCTTGGAGCTTACTTGAAGCTCATGGAGATACTTGTCTTTGTTGCATCCACAACCGAACCATAATCTTTGGTCTTAGAGATGAAATTCAATATATGTTTTCATATATTGAACACTTGCTTACCAACCTACCACCACCACCAACTCCACCATCCTCACCCATTATTCCCCCACCACAATTCTCACCCATTTCTCCACCATCACCATCATGCTCTCCAAATTAAGCATATGACATGCTTAATAAATAAAGTCTCTTCCACCCTTTTGCTTGCAAGCTCTATGAAACCCATGTACTCTTTGCATGATGGAATATTATTCTACTTGTTAGTTTATGTAGTAGTTATCCTATTTGTAATCTTTCTTAATGCTACTTGTATTGTTGTGTCTTGACACAACTTTTGCTTTAATATGAATGCTTCTTTTTAATCATGCTTATTTATATTCTTGTTACCTTATATATATTTGCATGTATATACTTGTGCTTCTAATATTTTTGTCTTGCAAGCATTCCATAGCTCGTCTCCTTGGTGCCCCCAAACGAGGGGGAGTACACATCAAGGGGGAGTTTTCATCCTGTCAATATTTCACGATTGAAATTTGTCGGCATAACCTTTTTGATTCTACAAAAAGGGGGAGAAGTAAATATAAACTCACTAAAATACTTGTTTAAAAACTAATTTTTGAGTTAATGAGTTTAAGTTTTGTAATCATCAAAAAGGGGGAGATTGTTGATATAAATAATGTTTAAAAAGGTTATTAATATTTCTCAATAACTCTACGTTTTGATAATCACAAAATGTAAACTAAATTAAGTCAAGATTATGACGTAAACAAGTATTTAGTAATTAATATTTACTTCTACAACTTATATCACTTAAGGTATGCATAAACTAAGCAACTTATGCATTACATGATCAAAGGAAAATTTTCTAATCACTAGAACTTTTATAAAATGTCTTAAACATTTTATATCTTTTACAAAATTATTTTTGAAATTAAAAGAATATGTTTAAATCATTATTAATATATGATTTTAAATTTCTAACAAAAAATGGAAAATTTTATCTAGAAAAACCTTCCCCAAAAGAGGACAAAATACTCCAACGTTCTGAAGGGGGCGGCCCCATTAATTCATAAGGCGGACCCCTTAATCATTAAGGGGACCGACCACGCTCCAGAACAATATTTTGCTCCCTTTTAAATACTGATTCATTTCACAAATTTTTCTCACCTTTTTGCACTCAAAACCTTCTGATCTTATCTCCATTTCCATCTCAAAAATCCTTTGATCATATAATTCATAAGTATTTGTTTCCAAGTGATCCAAAGCTTCATCCACTCAAGTGCAAAAAGAAGAATACTCCTCAACATCCATACATTGTAGTAGTGTTGTGATTAGTTAGTATCAACTTGTAATAGTGCTAGATATTTGTAAAGTGTAGTGTGAATTAGTTGATTGTAGATACTAGGTGTGTTGTTAAGTAGTGTAGTAGTTGTGATTTTGTTGTGCATAGAAGAATGTGTGAAGTAGACAAGAAGAAGAGGTTGTGAAGCTATCTTGAAGAAGTTGTGAAGGTGTGAAGTCGTGAAGAAGTTGGGAGATTGGTTCTAGCTACGATTAGAACTCGACATTTAGCTTAGTGTCGTTAATAGGTGTAAGCCAAGGTGTGTAAGGTTTCTCCACCATAAGGAGTTTGTTGACATAGTGGAGAAAACTCTCGAGTGTGGTACTCGGGGAGTGGAGTAGGGCAAGGTGTCCTTGTAGCCGAACCACTATAAATTCGCGTGTTGTGGTTTGATCTTTCTAACTATATCTTTTCTTCATTTCAATATTTATATTATTAGATTAGACTTGCTTTTATGTGTTGACATTTGAATTCACGTAAGATCGAATCAAAGTTTTTATAAGCTACAAAAGATTTTGAAAATAATCTAAAAAAGACGTAAAACTATTCAACCCCCCTTCTAGTTTTTCACAAAATAAATTTTGAAAATTATAAAATAACTGAAAAGTAATTTTAAAACTAAAGACTAATTTTTTTTGGCTTTTTGTATAATTTTTAGGAATTAAAAACTATTAAATCTAATTAAAAAATATTAAAAATTCAAATTAAATTAAAAATAAATGGGAAAAATGCAAAATAAATTTCTAAAAATCTAAAATAATTGAAAACTATTTTCTAAAATATTTTTGGATTTTTCTAGGCTTTTTCTGATTTTTTTTGGAATTTTTGGTAATTAAAATGTATTAAAAATTGATTAAAAATGAAAATTAAATAAGAAAAATAGTAAACCTATTCAGAAAAATTTGAAAAAATTATAGAAAATCTAAAATATTAAAATAAGCTTGAGAAAAAATTTTGAAAATAAAATAAGCCAGAAAAGTAATGATAAGCTGAAAACTGCTTATTTGGAGTGCTTGTTGATATGCACTCCTGACCAAAACTTGACCAAACTTTAACCCAAAGTATTTTTCACTTAAAATAGCTCAAATGAACAGTGGAAAAGTAAAAATGATTACAGGAATACAGATAATGAGCACAAGCAGTGGAAATAAGCACTAGGAAAAAGCAGTTTTCACCCAAAAAGCACAAAATCCTACAAACAGCTAACAGATACTATAATAAGCAAATAGCTACAGGAAATGACCAATTAAGCACAAAGAGTAAGATGATAAGCAGTCAAGCAGATGACACTTTCAAACAAATAAGTAAGCTCAAGGGACCTATATGCAGCTTAATATTAAGCACTCCAAACAAACTTCAAATAACAGACTAAGCTCAGATATTAGAAGCTAGTACTATGAAATATTAATAGAACCAAAAATTACTCAAAGAGAAGCACTAGGAAATGAACTAGAGGCTTATGAAAAGGGGCTAATGGGACAGTCATGAGTGCAGGGCATGTACAGTCCTAGTGAGTGGTCGTAGCAAGCTTCAAATTAACAAGTAAAAAAAAAAACTCCACTAAGCGATATAAGCTGATATGTATGCAAACTTAGTTACTGAATAAATGTAAAACTGAGAAGATGCTCAAATTCTTTCCTAAAAGATGATCTTAAATATGCTTACTAAGCTGCTAAGCTATTGATGCAGTGGGTGATTATGGGTCAAAAACTAATGTGCAATTATGGATTATGAACCATAAGTTTATATCTATGCTACACTAAACCTATATGAGCCAATACCAACAACCAAATCACTAAAAATTACCAGATCAATCTTAAGCTATAATAAACTACCCAATTTAACCTACTGATGCAAATGTTAAACAACCACTTAAGTCTACAAAACAATGCATCTATTCTACCTATAACATCTAATAAAAACAGAATCCAAATTACCAAATGCTAAATCAGTCACATGCACACAATAGTGTCCTAAACCAAACACCCCTGCAGAGCTAAGTTGCACTATGTTCTATTGATTTAAGCCTAGTTTAACTAAACCACTGATCTATCTAAGTTACCTATCTATATGAAAAACTAACTGAACAATAAAAGCTATCTTAAAACTACTAGAGCATGATAAGGCAGGCTCAAGCTATAACAAGCAGTAAACAATATGAAACACAGAATGGAACTTCAAATTATCAAGCAGTGCCAATTATGGAACAATTAATAACAATAACCTCAAACAAACATGAAACATAAGCTATCAACAAATCTAAACATATATAAGCAGTTGACAAATATAACTAAAGGAAATATGCTAAAATGAAATGAAAAGCTTACTAATCAACCTCTCAGCCAAACAGAGAGGGTCTCCCTCACAACCTATCTTTAGATAGGCTCCATTAATCACCACAGCAACCATAAAATCTCTGCTACAAAACCAATATCACCTTGATCTGTCCCTTTGACTTTAGTTGACCAAGACTAATTTACCACTTCAAATCAGAATAAGAGTTCACTTACCAACTATTTTTCAAACTAGAATAAGCTTATGCAAAATGAAAACAGAATTAAGGTAATTAAACAACTGGAAGTAAATTGCAAATGAATTGACTGAAACTTGAATTTTATTAAAAACTAAAATTGAGTACAAACTGAGAAACTGAAAATACAATTTAGAACAACTGAATTATACTAAAAAGTTAATTAACTAACTACTCCTACACCTAAGCTAACCCTAATCTAACAGTTTTGAATTGATGTGAGTGAGGGGTATATATAGCTGTTGAGAGATGAGATTGAGGATGCTTCTAGTATGCCAGCTCACTGATCCACATGATGTGTGCGTCTTTGAGTGTATTACAATCCGTTGATCATCGCTTGCTCACCACTATGATAATCACAGCCATTGGATCAATTGTGATAAAGTTGTGAATCCCGCGTGTGTTATTTCATTGGTCCACGTGTCTCTGCCACATTCCTGACATGCGCTGACTCTTCTAAAAGCTTTAATCATTGGGGTAATTATTTACTTGTATAGGGTAATTGGATTGAGGTGAAACTAGGGTTCTATCCACAATGTTAATTTTTGGGTAAAGTTAATTTTGGGGGGCGGGTGTTTTTATTATTTGACCGTGGGTATTGACTTGGGGTAATATGGGTGTGGATCGGGTTGTAGATGTGGATTGGATAGGTAATAAGGGTGGTGGGCTGTTGTATGTTATGGGCTTAGAGGGAGTGGTATTGGATTTAAGATTTGGGCTGGTTTAGTATTAGTTAAGGAGTAGTAGTATTTTAAGGATCAATGTTGTACAAACTCAAACTCAGGGACCAAAGCTGTAAATTTCCCAAAGTTTCTTCCAAGAGACTATTTTTGTAAATTCTGAAAGTGTAGGGACTAAAATTGCCAATCTCTCCAAACTTTGTCAAGGGACTAAATATGCAATTTTGTGAATCTTCGAGGACTTCCATTGATAATTTGAGCTTTCTTTGATTATTTTGCTTCCCTGGCTCCGGCTTTTGACCTTTTTCCAATCTCATGCTCATTTTTGTCGGTTTTGGCTTTGTTTTTGTTCGTTTTTCACATATCCGTACCTGCACATACATAAAAACACACATTCTCTTGGCATATTTGGTTAGTATTTGGTGTATTTGGTCTGATTTTAGGTCTAAAAAGGATGTGTGAATAAGCACACATCAGTGATCAAAGATGTTTAAAGTTTGTGACTGAATCTCAGAAGAGCTCGACTCAGAATGTACCAATGAATTGATGAAGCTTAAAATGTCAGTAATCGAAAAGACTTGTCCTGGACGGGTGTAAGGAATTATTGAATATACTGCTGACTGATACTACTGACAGGTTCCTGCGGAAGCTTAGATAGTTTCTGCTGATGAATGGTTCCTGCGGACATATAGAGATCCTACGGATAGAGTTAAACCGTGGATAGATATTATGTAATTTAGGACAAGATATGTAGAATATCTTTTATTAGTTTATTATTATTCGTTTCTTGTAAGAAAGGTTAGGGTTTCCACTAGTATATAAGGAACCCTAGGTCATTGTAATATGTACGAGTTTTCATAACATTATTAGTGAAAGTTTATTGATCCATAGAGGATCAAGTTTAGTATAAGTTTGTTTTTATATTCCGCAATAATTACAAGCTCACAAAGATTATCTTACTTAGTCTTACTGGTGATTACATTAGTAGGCTAACGATCTATTGGCTCGTGATCTATCAAGATATAGATCTCTGCAACGGGTAATAATTTCAAGCTAGTCTAACTAGTGATGTAAGCGTGTCTCGAATAGGACTTGTCTGAGTAGAATGTACCGTATCGAGAGACTTTCTTTGGACTTAACCAGGACGGGTAATAACTTCAAGCTAGTCTAACTAGTGATGTAAGCGTGTCTCGAATCGGTCATGTTCACTGAAAGTGGATCAATTCAAAAGTACAAACTCCTCCCGCATGTGCAAATTTCTTAAAAACACATGAGCACATGTGAAGGGGGAGTCCTTCAAAAGAAACCAAAACTCTCAAAGTGTCAACAAAGATGTTTAATAATCATAAACACTTTGAGAGATTTTCAAATGAATGGTTTTATGGCAACAATAGGATAGTCATGAAGATATAAGGTGACTAAGGTTAGGAAAAACCGTCCTATGATCCGCCAGAGCCGGAGGGATCAACCCAAGGACAATTCCAATAGAGTAGAATTAGAAGTCCTTAGGTGTGATTGAAAAAAAAAGGAGAAAATGAGAAAGGAGAAAGAAGGGGTTGAAGAATTAAAAAGAAAAGTTATGAAAAAAGGTGAAAAGAAATAGTCCTCCATATGTTCAACCTTAGGGCAGACACCGGGTTCAACTCATATGCTACTGGTTGTTACTAAGGTGACATCGGTATTGAAGACAAGACGTCATGGACCCAGTGACGCACTGCACTAAACCTTCTTAACCACTCAAGTTCTCTTAAAAGAGCTTGTTTCATTCTCACGGGGAACAGGTGTAATCTATCGACCTGTCTCTTAGAGATGGTTGATATTGAAGCAGGAGACCTCTCCCTAATCTCCGCATAGGAAACCAAATGTGCACTTATAGAGTCTAGAGCCCCGAGTTCATAAAAAGATCTCATAGGAACACATGATATTTCTACAATGGTTGTTCAACATTAAGGACACCAGATGTAAAATTAAGAGTCCTACGCAGATCTTAGCAATCTGCCAGAACGTTTATGAGAGGATTTACTTATGTATTTTTCTCAATGATTGAACGGAAATTCCTGCCAAGGTCAACATCAAGCAGCCCTGACAGCAGGTCACTTCGGTAATTCTTTATGGGTTACGCTTAGTGTTCGCGGTGGTTCCAAAATGGTCTACAGTCGTGGAGTGATCCCCAGCGACTCACCCATTCGTTGAGCTACTTAGTAGGTCTCGTAAGCTCCCTCGGGAGTATCCAAAATGGGAACGGCCCTGGTAAGGGTTAGAAGGAGTCTTCACACTATGCTGTCGACGATCTCTAATTCTACCGGTTGTTTATTGCTAACTGTTTTCATACAGCTATACATCATCTCCATGGTGAAGGATTCCACATGCTCATACATGCATCACTACGTCAAAGGAAATTTCTCACAAAGATCAAAGCAAAGTAAGGTTCAAAGAAAGATTCTATGCAATGTGAAAGAATCTACAGAAGTAAAGTGACAAAGATCGGTGTGAAAGAACGGGAATAACAAATGCATGTATCATAAAGACTAAAGACATATGAGCATGTTGGAATGGCAGACAACCACCACAGACACAGAAGTGACAAAAGGCAGATTGCTCAACATCACAAAGGAACAAAGAACGATGAAAAGTCAAGTCATCAAAGATCACAAAGCATGAAGGAACAAAGACTAAAGGCTAATCTACAACGACACACAAAGATCATGACAAAGAACACAGAAGACCTAATCACGTAGAGCATCATTCGAATGACCACCCCTTGGGGGATATTGTTAGCATTAAAATTATGTAATAGAAAAGTGATGGTCATTCTCATAAATATAAACGTTGTATGTCGTGTGGTAGGTATATTGTTTGGGTTATGGACTTAGTAAATCTAATATGTTAAGTGTTATGTCATGTAAGCCTTTTATATGAATGTAATCCAAGTTCAAGCCCAAGCCCATAGAAAAGCCTTTAGGGCATCATCTCTTGTAGTATATAAATACCTCAAATGAGTCATTTGAGGTGTGTGCTTGTGTGTATATTGTGTGTGTTTTTAATAAAAGTTCTCTTCATCTTATTACTCTCTTTACATCTTATACGCCACACATATATCATATCAAGTCACCATCTTTACTTCATCTTGTGCTTATATTTGTGTTAAAGTTGATAGATTTAAGGTCCTACAAGAAGCTACGGCCAGTCACTCATTTTCCTTATAATATAAAAACATAAAGATTGTTGGTTTAGCTAATAAAAGGAAATCCCAACTATGAATATGTTTGGTAGGAGGGTCATGTTCATAATTCCAATATTTCCCATCAATATTATGCATATTTGTGATATGATTGATCAAGTATAATCAGAATATTTACATCAATTGATCTTGATAAAGGAGTAAAGACATGAGTTATTAATTTTAAGCATCAGTTCGACATTTTGTAGCATATTTAGACATGACAATATGTATATCCTTCTTACATAATTAATCCTCGAAAGTCACCTAGTATGAACCTGCAACGTATTCGACCACCACCATTAGCACCCATTAATGTATATAGACCAAATATGATGGCGCCACCACAACCATATCTGCCAGCTAAGTCGCTTTATCTACGTATATGTGTTACCTTAAATATTCTATTGATAATTCAGCTCAAGGACCTCAAATTAGGAATACTGTATCATGTGAGCAACAGTTGGATGGATTATTTCTGAACCCAATGAATATATGTCTCCAAGGAAGAATGGGCTTTTGCCATCGCCTTTTGGTTACTTGCATATATCATCTCCATTGTTGCTCTCACTTGTGTGTCAACTTGGTATCTTGATGCCTGGGCCTCAATCGCCACATTCTTCAGGATTTAGTATTACACAGTCTCCTGAATTTACCAATTTCAAGCCCAAGAGGGATAACATCAAAAACTATGTGAACAACTTGTGTATTAGGGGTTGTTGGTTGGGGGCTTGACATGTGAAAAGGAAAGGTACATTTATTGATTGTATAACAATATTCTCTTCTTCTTTTTTTCTTTTTGAAAATGCTTATATTCACTGCATGCGAGCCAATCCATCAAGCTCTAGATGATAGGTACACGATTCATATATTTGGGGTTCTATTGAATCAAAAACTGATTTAAAGGTTTCCTAAGAGAGCTGAAGACGTGTGTTAGCCTAACATCAATAAAGCTAAAAGTCATATGAGAAAAAAATACATCAATGGAATATTATAGTTTTTCTTGTTCTGAGAACGAATTGATGCCCAAATCTTGGCACACGTAGTTCACATATAAATCATAACTGAACTATTGCATAACACAACCCCAATTCTGATTCTTAAAGTTCTAACCATTTATAATTTTTTAAGGAGATTGAATAAAAATGTTTGTATGACAACCCACCCCGGTTCAATTTCTACTTGAAGCTCTCTTTACCGGCCTATGCAATCTAGTTTATGGTTACCATATCTGCTACATTAGATTTACATACTTACCAAACCCGAAACAGAAAATTATGAAAACTAAAAGCGAGAACCGAGACAAAGGTTGGTCGGTTTGGTTCTTTTCGGTTTTGCTCAACCCTATTAAATATGTATCAAGGACATAATTATCGAGTTATATAAAAACAATAATCCCAAAAATGAAAGATCTTAATATATACTGCGTACTCGATCTTCCCATCCAAAACTAACCTTTAACGAAACACCCCATCCAAGATTCGAACCACAATAGGCACATCAACATCTATTGTAACACATTTTTATCTCAAAACTACAAGTTTATTTTTTTGTTTCCAGATCCTTTAGTTAAACCTGAATAACACTTCTCTTATATTATAAACATCCAAATAAAAACACATAATCACACAAATTTAAATTAAGATGCAAAATAACAACAAATTGATTCTTATTCACAATTAACATGAATAATCACAACAAACCCCTAACAGGAATCATCATAACAAAAACTCCCAATGTTATTCAATTATAAAAATAAATTATTTACCTTAGTTTTAGAAGAGAGCAAATTACCAAAAAGGTACTTTTTGTTGATCAAATTCCCACTTTGGTACAAAACTAACATGTCTTCCCAAAAAGGTCATGTGCTAACGTGCGAACGTGCGATCCCATTAGCTTTGTGACACGTGTCCAGACAAAAAGGACTATACCAATCATTTGCAGGCCTACTCACCCGGCCATCGTACACCCCCCACCTACGCAGATGTGCGAACGATGAATGTGCGAAAAGTTAAAAAAAAAAAGTATCATTGAAAATAAGCAAAATCTTCATTAGGTACTTCATATCTTTTGATTTGATTAATTTTTTTTGATTATTTGTAATTAAATTTCTGATATTTATCAATTTTATAACTTAAAAACTTTCAAATCCACACACACACTCAAATCAAAACCTAAAAACTTTCAATATTTTCATACTATGAAATGGTAAGTTTTTCCCTTAATTTGTTGTCGTTTAGGTTTATTTGTCTAATATTATTGTTATTAAACAACTATATAAGAGCCATACTTATGGTATTATATGTCACTAAAAATCAACAATGTTTATTTCGCACATTTGGTCAAGTCGCACATTCGCACATCTAAAAATCAAAGTAGTAATAGACCAATCTCACCAAAGTCTTTATGCACTTTTTTTTTTTATTAAAAATAGTACTAGAAGAAAGTACAAAAAAATCGTATTCCCACTTTAGAAAATATGTTGTTCTTTTCCAAGAAATTTTGTCACATGAGTCAGCCGAAATTCGCACATTCGCACATTTGTTTATAGTGAGTAGGCATGCAAATGATTGGTATAGTCCTTTTTGTCTGGACACGTATCACAAAGCTAATGGGATCGCACGTTAGCACATGACCTTTTTGGAAAGACATGTTGGTTTTGTACCAAAGTGGGAATTTGATCAACAAAAAGTACCTTTTGGTTAAACATAATCTAATTAAGAAGGATCATGATTTTTGAATACTAATGGCATGGATAAACATAATCTAATTAAGAAGGATCATGATTTTTGAATAACTAAATTGAAAGTATAGAAACTTTGATTTATCTTTGAATGAATAAAATAAAACCTTATAAAAAAGATGATGATAGAAAAAGGGACGATAGAAGCGAAGTTTTAGCAAATGGTGACAAGTGTATTAATGACGTCAACCAAAGTGGGAATTTGATCAACAAAAAGTACCTTTTGGATAAACATAATCTAATTAAGAAGGATCATGATTTTTGAATAACTAAATTGAAAGTATAGAAACTTTGATTTATCTTTGAAAGAATAAAATAAAACCTTATAAAAAAGATGATGATAGAAAAAGGGACGATAGAAGCGAAGTTTTAGCAAATGGTGACAAGTGTATTAATGACGTCATAAAAGACATGTTGGTTTTGTACCAAAGTGGGAATTTGATCAACAAAAAGTACCTTTTGGATAAACATAATCTAATTAAGAAGGATCATGATTTTTGAATACTAATGGCATGGATAAACATAATCTAATTAAGAAGGATCATGATTTTTGAATAACTAAATTGAAAGTATAGAAACTTTGATTTATCTTTGAATGAATAAAATAAAACCTTATAAAAAAGATGATGATAGAAAAAGGGACGATAGAAGCGAAGTTTTAGCAAATGGTGACAAGTGTATTAATGACGTCATAAAAGACATGTTGGTTTTGTACCAAAGTGAGAATTTGATCAACAAAAAGTACCTTTTGGATAAACATAATCTAATTAAGAAGGATCATGATTTTTGAATAACTAAATTGAAAGTATAGAAACTTTGATTTATCTTTGAATGAATAAAATAAAACCTTATAAAAAAGATGATGATAGAAAAAGGGACGATAGAAGCGAAGTTTTAGCAAATGGTGACAAGTGTATTAATGACGTCATAAAGGACGTCATAATAAGGGGTTATGGGATTCAAAAAAACTTTTCTTTTATTATATATAAAGATTGGCACGTGAAAAGTATAAAAAAATGAGAACCACATGATGCATAAACATCTTGAGAATATTTATTGGTTTATCGCACACATATGAAAACAAAATGGCTATGCTAACTAAATCATTTTATGAATTTTTGCTAATTTAGCTATAGGATAGTGGTATTAAACTATTAGCTACCATAACACGTTGTTTTTCAAATTACGCTGAATAGTATGTTGTACGGGTACCATATAACCTTACTAGTATATTATAAGAAAATTGGTTTACACATTAGCAATTGGTCGAGACACACGAATCCATGCTTTCGATACTTGTACAATTTAAAACCTACGTTTACCCGTTTGTAAACCGGAGTGTGCAAATAAAAACCTAGTGTGTGCAAATCATCTCTCATATTATAATGTGTACATAGAAAAATTATCTATATCTATTTATAGTTAGAATCAAATGATAAGAAAACTTAAAATGGGAAGGGTAACTGCAACGACACATTTTAGATACACCTTCAAAGGTAGATGCATCTTCCCTTAAAATTTTCTAATATATTTGAAATGTGTCGCTAAAAATCCTTCTAGCTTTTCATTTTAGTTTTCTTCTCACCGGATCCTTTCCCTATATAGATATCTTAAAAAGTTGAGTTTCATATAATAGATGTAAGTATTAATAATTATTTGACAGATAAATAAAAACAATATAATATAATATAATATAATATAATATAATGTAATGTAATGTAATGTAATATAATATAATATAATATAACAAATGTGATAAATGCATTTGAGAAATCTGACATCTTAATATTTAAAATTTTAAATTTTTATAAACTGTTAGTTCATATGTTCAAAATTAGAGTTTCATGGAATAAATGTAATTATTAAATAATACAAACTTTTTTTTAACTTAAAAGGTTGAGTTCATGCAAGAATAAGTATTAGAGATATAAAGTTTCATCTAAAATGTTATTATTATGTTAAAAAGAGGATTGTTAAGTGTTAAAACTCTTTTATTAGTTTAATAAGCAAACTTACATACTATACTTAATCGAAAATCCTCGCAACACATCGAGTCGCCAAAACTATTAAAAACAACTTATATACAATGAAGTGCATCGCATGTGCCAACTTGCCTAGTGACAGTAAATCCAAAATGAGAGTTAAGTAATGGTCTTTAATGTTAGTCATCTTATAAAGCACAAAAAGACTAAAAATAATATTTGACAGAAAATCAAACAAAAAATATTTATTACTTTCAATATGACCAATAAATTCTCCAATTAATGCCTACTACTTTCACTTTTCTATAAATACCACCTCAAATCTCAATATATGATAATATCACAAAAGTATTAGTCAAAGTTATAATTCTTGAGTGTCTAGTGACAATATTTTTTTAGAAATGGGGAAATTAATGTTAAAATTTTTTTTGGTTATTGTCATTGTGATTGTTTCCATGAAGTTTCATAGCACGTCGGCGAGTGACATTTACGTTGGGGGCTCGGATGGCTGGTTTGTACCAGGTTTTCCTTGGTTTTACAACAAATGGGTCCACAATACAGAATTTCATGTTCACGATCGTCTTATTTTCAACTTCTCAACAGGAAAACATACTGTCGCAGAAGTTACACAGGAAGCTTTTCAAGTGTGTGATGGATCTCACCCGATCCAATTCTTTACTAATGGTCCCGCTACTGTTTCCATCAGTACCGCATCAGTCCACTACTTCATTTGCTCAATTGGCAATCATTGCAATTCGGGTCAAAAATTTTATTTCAGGACGATTTAGGGTTTAAATGACCCTTTAAAAGCGTAATTAAATCATTCCTTATTAAATATCCCTACACTTGTGTTTTAGAGACAAATTATTGTTCATGAACACTAACTTTTATCTTTTACAACAGTTATTTATTTATCAAATAGAAACAGACTAAAAATAAGACTAGCATATGCTAGACCGATAGAACTAGATATCGTATATTTTATACGACCCAGTCTTATTGGGAAAAATAAAAACATTGATCCCGCCACGCACAAAAAGACCAACCTTTATCCCCAGGTGTAATACCTCGTAATTTCTCATGTCATTTATTAATACTAAACACCGATCAATTTTAATCAAATGATAGCAAAACCATTTTTGCGGGCTAATTTTTTTTAATATAAACATGACACCCGTATCACCCTAGTCACTTTTGAATATCACCCGATGTATGAATTTATCACCCGGTATCACCTTTAGTCACTCTTGGGTGCCACCCAATGAGGTTAATACGAATGACTCCCACTTGCGAAGCGACACCTATATATATATATATATACATATACATATATATATATATACATATATATATACATATATATATATATACATATATGTATATATATATATATATATATATATATATATATATATATATATATATATATATATATATATATATATATATATATATATATATATATATATATATATATGGGGGAGGGTTATTGTGAGATCAAGCTTAAAGTTGTAAAATTAAGAATTAATCACAACCATTGGATCTACTAATTAGTATTAAATGCGATCAATAATTGATCAATGGCAGTATTGCAAATAAGTCGAATATTAAGGGTATTTTTGAGAATTAAAATAAAATTTTGGTCAACCATTTTTTGCGTTTATTTACTACGCACATGCAACTTTTTTTCCTTTTTTCAACTGATTCCATGGTACCACTGGTCCATGATTTTTTTTTATTATATATTTCTAAATCAATACATTTACAAAATCATTTATACACAAAAACATCATTTCTATTGATACATATTATAACATAAACATGATATATAAATTAGTACATGTTAAAAATTCAATAAAACACACAAACTTGATGCTCAACAAATCGCATAAATTGATACACGTAACACGGGTACATCTATTAAAAAGAACATAGTCCGAGTTATTTACCAACAATGACACACAATATACAGATCTTAAAAAGATCCAAACACACAACACAATAAACATATCTTACTACCAAAAGATTGACATAAAGATGTCTTAACTTACATATCTCTAAATAAATACACAAAACTGATACAACCCAATTGATAAACACACCCCAACTAATACACAATCACAAAATCAATACTCCTGTATCAGTTCACTTGAGTTACAAAACATGTTATACCAACCCAAAAACCCACCTGATAATCATGTACCAAGCCGCGACATGTGGCCTTGCCGGATCTGAAACCCAAACCGTCAACTCTCGCGGTACACCGGATACATCGGCACGTCAGAGGCACCGTTGAAAACAACGATATACCATGATGTATCCGGTGTACCATGTCAGTACACAAACCCATCTCGTGGTTCACGGATCTACCCAACATAATATTCTGGTACACAAACCCATCTCGTACACAAACTTATGACAACAGATGCCGGTACACCGGATAAATCCGTCGTATTTTGGTTTTTCGTCGTGGGTTACTTGGTGGTTTTCCGCCACTACTTGATCGAAACCCATTATTCCAGCCACCGTCTGATCTAGTCGTCACCCATTAATCGAAAACCTTTATTCCAACCACAAACATCACGATTTGAAACACCAATGAATTATTAAATCCCATATTAATAAATAATAGGATCTCTCTCTTGTCCACCACTTGATCGAAAAGATAAATGAATAACGAATGATGGAATATATAATTAGACAAATGAATTATTAAATCCAAATTGCACTTTGTCATCGCATTAAATGCAAACATGTGTAATAGTGTACTGAAGCCACCTAAATCGCCAAAAAATGTCATGAGTGAAAGAGCTTTTGGAGTATTATTCTTTAAGATCTATAATTTAAAAAAGATGAGAAAGTATATAAGGAAGGGTTGTTGTCAGCGACGATGGCTTTTGGTTCGCCGGAAAAAAAGATGGTGAGGAGAGAGTGAAAGATTGGAGGCGCAATTTTATTAGGGATTGAAAGTTATGGGAGGGATGAGATGGGGTATTTGTTATACTCGTATTTATTAAGGATTGAAAGTTATTGTAGGGTTAGATGAAAAAAATACCTAGAATACCCTTTTGGCTATAGATTTAATTTTCAGTTTTCTTAATAACTAAATTCCACTTGGCCTACTCCTATTGGTCATTGAAAGGATCTTATTTTTACAACATTAACTTTGATCTTATTTGAACCCAAATCTATATGTGTATATATATATATATATATATATATATATATATATATATATATATATATATATATATATATGAGGATTCTATTTACGATAAGATCCCAAGATAATTATTTCAAACCACGGTCAATTAACCACAAGTCAGTCAATGATAAAATACCTTTAACACGCCATTCAATCGGCTGAACAGGGCTGGATCACGACTATGACATGGTCTTCATAACACCTGTATGGGCTTGTTATCGACCTAGACTTTGATTGGCTGATATATTTGAACATAACAAAGCTTTAAAATAATATAAGATTCATGGAGTCTAGTTATATGCTTGCTTAATGTTATTCAACATAAGGATTTAAGCTGCCATAAAATTAAGCTTAAACAAAATAAGATTAAAAGAAAACTTACAAAGATTTAGTCGGACGATTCTTTATTATTCCAAACTTTATTACACCAAACTTTATTACAAGTAGTCGGACGATTAGAGAGAAAGAGAGTGAAAATATTACAAGTGGTAGTAAGAGGGATGC
>CM060689.1:86798112-86800612 GCA_030686995.1 Artemisia argyi | reverse complement strand
CCATGAGCCAGGCTAGATTGGATAATTCCAATCAAAGATTGTTGCCAGTTTCTATTACGACCATCTCTTAAAACCGCTAAATAACTTTCTGGTAACCCTTGTAAAGTTAAGGGTTTAAATGCAACTTGTATTAAACCTATATGTAAATAATTATAATTTTGACGATACTTTTGAAGATCTCTTTCATTTAATAGTTTTAAAACCATTTCATTATTATCAAGAGTTATTGTTTTCTTCAGTAGTTTTTACTGACTGAACAAACCCCAATTCTTCAAATGTTCCAATTTCATATAAAACTTTAGGTTGGACTTTAGGAATTGTCCATTTATTAAGAAGATCTAAATTTCTGGGAATTTCATATTCCTCAGTCATACTGTTTTTAACAGATCTATTATTTTTCTTAAAAAAATTTAACATTTTAAGTTGAATTATGTTGAATAACATTAAACAAACATATATCTATTGTCCATGGCTCTGATACCATTAGAAGGCCCAGGTATGCTCAAATATATGAACCCAAATCAGTCATGAGGATTCTATTTACGATAAGATCCCAAGATAGTTAATTCAAACCACAGTCAATCAACCATAAGTCAGTCAATGATAAAATACCCTTAACACGCCATTCAATCGGCAAAACAGGGCTGGATCACGGACTATGACAAGGTTATTATGACATGGTTACCATAACATCTGTATGGGCTTGTTATCGACCTAGACTTTGATTGGCTGATATTATTTAAGCATAACAAAGCTTTAAAACAATATGAGATTCATGGATTCTAGTTATATGTCTGCTTAATATTATTCAACATAAGAATCTAAGCTGCCATTAATTTAAAATAAATTTAAAAAGAGACTTACAAAGAGGGATTTAGTCGGACGATTCTTTTATTCCAAACTTATTACACCAAACTTTATTACAAGTAGTCCGGACGATTACAGAGAGAAAATATTACAAGTGGTAGTAAGAGAGTGATGCCCTCTAACAAGCTATGAGCCTTCTTTATATAGAAGGAAAGACTACTATTACAGACGTCATTGCTTACATCATTATTAAAATGGCCGACAAAGGGCTATTATTGTACACTGGATATATATATATATATATATATATTATATATATATTTATATATATATATATATATATATATATATATATATATATGTATATATATATATACACACATATATATATATATACGTATATATATATATACACGTATGTATATATATATATATATATATACATATATATATATACATATATATATATACGTATATATATATATATATACGTATATATATATAGTATATATATATATATATATATATATATATATATATATATACTATATATATATATATTCGCAATTTCAGGTTAACTTTTATTTCCGAAAAATTTCACTATTTATATATATATATATATAATACGTATATATATATATACACACATATATATATATATATACGTATATATATATATATATATACACGTACTGTATATATATATACATATATATATATATACATATATATATATATACGTATATATATATATATATATATATATATATATATATATATATATATATATATATATATATATATATATATATATTCGCAATTTCAGGTTAACTTTTATTTTCGAAAAATTTCACTATTTATTTTTACTATTCACTTTTTTAACTATTCACTTTTCTCTATTCACTTTTACTATTCACTCCCGAAATTTTTATTTCATATTCTCGTAAGTTAAAACTATTTTAATGATAATCCGAGAGTTTGACACTCGTCGGATCATTTCTTCAAAAATCACAAAGCCGTGACCGAGATTTACTTTTAGGTTTAAACGTCATTCTAGCATCCCGATATGTCCATAAAACATTATAAGCTTAAGGTGAGTCATAGCCCCTACTTTTTCATACTTGTTTTAACTCTTTGGGGGGGATACATGCACAACTACTTGCTTACTTGTACAATACTCGAAACATTTATACTTGATTGTTTTATACTTGATTGTCTTATACTTGATCGCATTATACTTGATGTCATATATACATGATTGCATTATACTTGATTGTGAGACTTCCAGTGGCTCCAGATTAAGTTGCTGGATGACCATTGAGACTTCCGGTGGCTCCAAATTAAGTTTTGGATGACCATTGAGGCTATTGATACATCCTAACATTTGCGAATGTTGGATACATCATAAAACGTGAGGTCTTCGGAGATGAAGAGTAGACTCACGACTAATTGCTTAATTGTTTTGATGAACTTATACATGTTTTAATCATACTATATTGTAGCAGTGGGTTGTGAACACACAGGTTACAAGTCTCTTATGGCGGGACTTGTAACTGAGTGGATTCACGATGCCTTTGCTGTGTGAACATTCTTTTAAGGCTTTTTCAACTGTTTTAAGACAAACTCTATGAACTCACCAACCATTGTGTTGACACTTTAGCATGTTTATCTCAGGTTAGTAAGGCGATAGCTA
>CM060689.1:86790545-86797612 GCA_030686995.1 Artemisia argyi | reverse complement strand
GACCTTTGCTCTTGTTTATCGTCATGGCAAATGAGACTGATATACAAACAATGGAATGTGAAAACAACCACATATAACTTTTGACGCGTGAAAGAGCCACACCATGGCAAGTGATTGACTTGATACAAAATAGTGGAATTTGAAATTTCAAGATTTTTAAATTTTGGGGAATTTCAAATTTCAGAATATGAAATATTTTGACATGTTGGTTGATAGAATTTTGTCTTAAATTTTACACAAACATATACTTCTAGTAATTATTAACCATTGTTTTAATCTCAAGTTTTTGTTCATGAGTTAAGAGCATCTTTTTACCAACTCGTAAAACCCAATCACAATCAACTATGTTTAGTCCCTTGTAACAATCTGTATTTATCAAGTCATTAACTTAACTAACTCAAAACCATGCACATGTTTCCAAACAACATCTGAAAGCACAACAACAATGATGAAACTCATATTGCCTGCCCATGAAGGTAACCAAAATTAGTGAGGTTTCAGTTGTTGGCAACCGAGTAACAAACTTAACGAACTAAAAGGATTTACAATCAGAAACAAATCTTGATCAAACAACCCTATCTCAAGAACAATACCACATCATTTCGTGGTGTAAGATGGCATACACCGAGGGAGATTTATATTAGCTAAGATGGAATCAACTCTAGACCAACGAATTAGTATTATTGCAATATAGGTGGTAAGATGAGCAGGATAGTAAAGGGTCAAAACAACCTACTATTAAAATAAATCAATTTCAAGTATGAGTCATAGTACTTCAAAAAGAGTTGGAATGCAAAAACATGAATCATAAATCAATGACCAACAACCTTTTATCAAATGAAGTGTATTATACAAAAAAGAAGAACTGATTTGATTAAACTTCAAGAGGTACACCCAAACCTGCCTTCTTATGTCTTTTTATTCACAATATATAACAAAAAATTGAAGGAAAGATAAGAAATACATGTAGTTCAGAATGACACCCGACCCATTCGAACCGTACCGGAACTTATGCATTGTGATTTCCTACGATTACCCGTTATCCAACCTACACAAACCTGCACCACTATCATTAGTAATTTGAATAGCCTCATTTTAGATTACACATAATAACTTAACAAAATATTAAGGAAAGTATACACCTACACATACTTTTACTACTTGTACGAAACTACATCTTTGCTTACCCTCAAAGCTATCTACAAAGTTTTCTTCCCGATGATAAAAAGCATTTACGCCACCAAAATGGGCTATGCAATGTCCATTATCAAATAAACAATTAATAACTGACGATGTTCATATAGTAGCAAGAAGTTTCAAGTAAGTACATTTAGCATGTTAATTGCATTTTTGTCCTAAAAAATAATTTTATACTCGCAATAAACAAATGGTAACGTACTAAAAAGTCACATATAGAGAAATTGAAAGATAACGTGAGGGGTATACCTGAATACATCATAGGTGCAACTAAAGCTTGTTTTTCCTCCTTGTTAGTTGTAGTAGCAACCTTGAAGGAACCTATGCAATGTGTTAAGAACACAGTTGGTAGCATAAAAAATAAAACTTAAGTTGACTCCTAGCATACTAAGGATTTTGATATTCTTTATGACCAAGTCAACCATTTATTTAACTGACCATTAACAAAAATTATATTCTAGAATCAAACCATATTGTTGCCTTGTGATCATCTAGCAAGTGATTAACGCTTAAGCATATTCTTGGTTTTATTAACCGTGATCAAACCTGGTTCAAATTATCCATGTCATCTTTATTAGATCAACTCTCAAACATCATCACCAGGTGTCTATCTTAATCAAACCTATATCAACTATCAACCATTTTCCTCTAGCCTTTCAACTTCTCCTATGTTTCATCAACTGAGGATTGGCACAATCAGACAAAGAACCAATCGACACTCCCACTGCCTACCGCCCAAAGTTTTCACTGCTTGTGGCACAAGCTCAATGACAGTCAACATGGACTACACAAATATGGGCCTAAAATGAACAGTAGTAGTGCATTTATCAATTATTTCAAAATTTTATCTCATTTTAACTTTTCAAGATTACTCTTGCTAATAAAGAATTATTTTATGTGCATGAGTTAAGCTATTTTATACGTTTTGTGATTAACATATACTTCAAATTTTCACCAAAAAAAAAAATCTCTATATAAGATACCTAGTAGGTTGTCACAATCAGCTCGATAGTTTTTGCATCGAATTTCCCGTTCATATTATAGGTACCCAATGAATATATCCATGTAAGTTTCATGTGCTTTGTTTTTGCTTAATAAAACTCTCTGTAAACTTCAACGCACTTGACCTGCAATAAAAGCCATAATATATACACTTTAGAGAGCCATGTAAACCAACACTCAGTTTAATCAAAATGGAGTTAATGGTTGTATCATCACGGCTAGCAGATTGAGATCAAAAAATTTGTAACTTTGCCAGAAGCCAGTAGTCAACACAGTGATGGTCAGGTCAATCCCACGACTAACATTTGCATTATTACTCAAATACTCCTCGAAATGGGATTGGTTTTCCTTTGCCAGAGTTAAATCTCTAACCTGAAAGATGCAAACATTTATATTTTTGTACCGATCAGGTTGGTTGACACAAAAGGACCTGACCACATTTTGTTCATAAATATCGAAGGTGAATTATGTAATTAGTGTGTCAAATATTTTTACCAAAATTTAATCAATGATAGCTTAATTACTGAATATAATATATTTGAAGGTTTTGTGCAATAAAAATACACTTTTTGTGACTTTATACCCGTTTGACCCATTTCATTTTATGCTAACTATATCCAGTTATTCTCATTTGACCCGTTAAAAAAATTAAACCCATAATTTGACTTTTCTAAGTTCACGTGGAGATTCTATTTTCAAGATAAAAAGGGTAGAGTTGAAAGCAAACATCATTTCAACATTAAAGACTAACCTGGCTCTAAACTGCACAAACCCACATCCCTTGGCTACATGGATCTTATATTACATTGTGTCCCAGACTGCAAGAAAAGATGCCTTAATTTCCTCTGTAATAACAAGGTCAAGATTGCCAATATTAACCTGCAAGAAGAACGAATAATGCTAATAAATAACTTTGATAAATAAAAAGCTATAATACAAAACACTGAACATTTTTAGAGATTGAGGAGGCAAGAAAACGTTATTGGTTAGATACATACCTTAGTTTACATAATTATTACTAGTGGTAAAATTAGAAAGACTACGAAGTAGTAAGGGTTTACATAATTACCTGAGTTTCTTAAAAATTCTATTGTCATGAAAACCAATTGTAACGGCCAATCATAGAAGCATCAACGACCAGTTGTTCTCATCTAAATTTGACCATGCTTAATAGAGTACTTATCGGGAACAGATACGTAGAAACTCACGGAGGTAGTCGGTTTCAAGAATGTGATGTTTTGATAGATATGCGGCTTGTCCATATAGGCAATTCTCACGGAGGGGTAAACCACAAAGGTGAAAGCCATCTAGTATTAAAAGAAAAAATGTCAAATGGGTTAGTTGGCCATTATATAAAGTATAACAAATCAACCTGTTGCTTTTCTACTCATTGGCAAACCTGGCCGACCCTCCCAATTGCCACCAATAATTTATTTAATTACCTTGATCGATAAATGTGAAAAGTGTCCAAGATCAGCATGCATAGCCTCTGAGCCTGGAAACCAAAGCCAATTAAAAAAGGTCAATGATAGTCAAATTTAAAGGTTAATCTACCAAGAGAATAGTCTGATGTACATCTCATGTTATACACAACCAAATCCACTCAATGACATTCATCTTCCTTCCTTAATCATAAATTAGGTAACTCTGCAGGTTGAGATGATGAACAACTCTGCTTATGTCATCAGAGAAGTCCATTATTCTCCACCTATAACACAAACCAACCTAGTTAAGACTATATGGGGCATATATGCAACCTTTATCTAAACAAAGGCATTATAAATCTACTATATTGCCAATAAATACGTATCTAACTAAAGAAGCTACACGCACTGTCGCTCTGTAAGTGCATCACCACCTACAATACAACCAAACACATGAACCATAATAGGAAAACAGTTGTATATATAATATTTTCGAAAATCAATAAGATGTTTCTAAGGTACATGTGTACAATAACTCAACTTTGTTAGATCAATGATTCCAGCTGACATTGAATCTTTATATTTATCGGTTGAAACGTTATATACAAATCTGGGGTTGTCATTCGCCAAAACCTATGAAAAGAGACAAAAGAGATAGAAAGAGCAATCAATCACATGATCCAAGTGTGACGTAATTACATCTTTTAGAAAAGTGAAATACAAATCATAGAGCAATAGAGCATACCCTTTTGCTAACAACGCTACCAATGACACCTGCATTCTTTGGAATTCAATGCACGTACAACCCACACCTTCTAGCTTCCTGCACATATATGGGATTGTAAAGCATGTAACATACTTTTGCAGATGAGAGTTATTCATCATACTAAAGTTTATACCCAGTTCTGATCGCCACTTTATATATTTACACAGGACTACTTAATAATTTAGTGATATAAAATGTTGTAGTATGTAACATTGCTCCATGAAGAAGTAAGCCTAAGGGTGCCTTATGTTATACAAAATCTTTCTAATGACAAAAAATAATAGGTAAATATCATAGGACAAAGCACACACGGAAATAAATGCATCAAAAAGTCGACTACATCAACTGTAATCGTAATAGTTATCCCTTATAGCAAATGATTAGATATAATGATAAAGTTGGGTTGCTCACCATGAGTTTCTTTTAGCAGGCCATAACAGTTGGTGACATTAAATACACTCTTGCATATGTAGAGGCAACCAACCATTTTGGAGTAGGTAATACGGTCGTCAATTCCTTTCATTTTGGCAAAGTAGGTGAAGCTAACATTATGGTTGCCATTCAAATGCCCATTTATAAATGATGGACCTAGAAAATCCTGTTATTAAGAAAAAATGCTTGAAGTTAGTATATAATATTTGTAAAGTAAGAAAATTTCTATGTTTCGCTCCAGGCTATATTGATTTTATAATATGATGAGAATATGGATTCAAATGCACTCCTTCATAATTGTCACATGGAAGTGTAAAATATTGCAATAAAAACAATGGATATTAATAACAGATATTTGTTACCTTTCAAAGACATTTCATTGAACACCTTGCATTCAGTCACCAAAATCCCTTAGGTATCTTTTTTTATAAACCTACCCATCTCAGACTATGTCGGGAACTCTTCCAGCAACACCCTTTGTCTCAACAGGAATTCCGTCCTCATAAAACAAAGCCACCTAAAATAGCATACATGAATAGCAACATCGATTCAAAAAATCATTCATAAAATATATTATAAAAACAAATTAAAGTGACAACATAAAAACAACACATCCAAGTTGTGGTACTATGTGATTCAGATCTAAACCCAAATAGAAATTTGAATATAAGCAATAATTACCGATTTTAAGGTTTGGACAGCAAAAAACCCAACGGTATAGATCGGCTTCTAAGGGATGTTGAATCTGGTTGAATCAATAATTAACTCAATCAGTGATGATATAAAAAAATCCAGAATTTTATCATTGATAAATCATCAACATAAACAAAAATCTATTATATATAAACGAAGCAAAATAAAATTGAATTAAAATTAATCGAAGCAAAATCTATTATATATGAATTGAAGCAAAATAAAATTGAATATTAAAAAAATCATGATAGCTGGACTATGTGATTTAGTCGAAACCCTAAAGAAAATTGAATAGCTGCGAAACTTACCAATTCTCTTGTGTAATCGCCACAAACTTGAAACTTTTGTAAACCCTTGAATCGGTGTAATCGCCACACACTTGAAACTGCTGATTTGAATGTGTTGCAAATAAATGTAGATCATATGGTGGTTGATTCACTCTTTTGATATGGTTTTGAAAATTTTGTGATGATCTGTTAGGGATATTTGAATGACTTAATTAGTTAATTAAGGTATTGATTGGACTCGTGGAGGGGATGATGGTTGATTGACTGTTTTGATATGCTTTTGAACATTTTTGATCCGTGAATTGATTTCATTGATTGACCGAGTAATATCTATCATTAATTATCGCTTTTTTTTTCTTTTTTAATTTAATTTTTTGTTTTGAAGAGTGTAAAACATGCATGCTTAAACTTGTTGTACGCAATAAATCATCGACCAATAGGAGAAGAGACACATCAGCAAATTAAATGCAATGGGTGCTTTAAGGGGCTTGTAAATTTTTCTGGTTTATTAGTATTAATAGATACCTTTCATCAAATGAGTGTTTTAAATATGACATTAATTAAAAATGTTGACCAGTCAATATATGTAGGTGTTTATGCATAATTTAATTGTACGTATAGCTTAATTATTGTATTTACTTAAAATTTATACATGAAAATCTTAAAACATTAAAAGAGAGAGTGTGTTAAATGATTTATAAGTAGTATAGATGTAAAGTTAGATCAATTTTATTATTATTATTATTATTATTATTATTATTATTATTTCACATGCTAATTTTTGTATCTTGACTTAGATGTCAAAAAAATAATGACAAAGACAATTGCATTAAAAAATGTATCTAAATTTGGGACAGATGTTGTAATTATTTTCCGGGTATGTATCACTCGTATAGTCGTATGTGTATTTTTATTTTATTTTTTTTCTACATTTTTCACATAATTGTTGTCTTAATTTTCTGGTATCTTTCAAGTTCTAAGTTTTTGTTTGTAGTGTTCAATGGACCTCTGGCTTTAATAGGTTTCAAAAAAAAAATAACTCACTTTAATTTGTGAGGCATGTAAACTGGTTGTAATTTTTCTCATTTTTAATAGTTCCTCTAAAGATGTTGTCCTTTCACATAGTTGTACTTTTTGCTTATCTCAAAGACTTTCAAAATCAAAGCATTGTCAAAAGTAAAATTGTGTTTCTCAAGGAGGTCACTGTCAAATGTCAATTCATTGAGATGCTAAACTACTACGGAAAACATGCAATTTTTCGTATCA
>CM060689.1:86783045-86785545 GCA_030686995.1 Artemisia argyi | reverse complement strand
CATTTTGCAAATAGATGCAGGGTAAAAAAGAAAATTAATAATCTTAATATTGATGAAGAGATGAAAGATAGTTTAAAGAAAATTCTTTTAAATTCAGAATCAGAAAATGAAAACTCTTCTGATGACTCAGATAATTCAGATTCTGAAATAAATTGTAATTGTTTAAAAGAAGAAGATTTTGTTTCAGAAAATGATTATTCTGAAAATTCTGATGATCCAGATATGGAGATTTATAAAATTCAGGCTCAATTTGAAGATTTACAAATAAATGTTTTAAACAGTGAAATATTAGATCTTTTGAAATTAATAAAAGATGATGAAATTAAAAATAAAATTATTGAACAATTTTCTAAACCTAATAATGAAAATGTTCAAGATGATACTCCATATTCTATGGTTGAAGTTAATAAAATGCTCAAACAAAGACAAAAGGTTGATACTCCTGTTACACTTAATAATTTATTAGAAGAAGTTAATAATCTTAAAAGAGAAATTAATAATTTAAAAAATAAAAATAAAAATTTTGACAAAAGAATATCTGACTTGGAAAAGGGAAAATCTTTAGTTGAAGTTAATAAAGATGATGAAATAATTGAAGAAGAAGATTTTCTTCAAACTTTAGAAATGGTAACATCCCAAAAATGGTGGGTAAAAGTAACTCTACTTATTAATAATACTGAAATTAAAGAATTTACTGCTCTTGTTGATAGTGGAGCAGATCTAAATTGCGTCAAAGAAGGATTGATTCCTACAAAATATTTTGTTAAAACATCACACTCAGTTGGTACTGTGAGTGGTGAAAAAATACGTATTAATTATAAATTACAAAATGCAAAAATTTGTAAGAATAATGTTTGTATACCTACAAATTTTATATTAGTCAAAAATATGACTAGTCAAATTATTTTAGGAAGTCCTTTTATAAACAAAATATTTCCTCTTCAAAAAGTTGATAAAAATGGAATTACTGGTACTTTTAATGGTAAAAGTATAACATTTGAGTTTATAACTCAACCTGTTACCAGAATGCTTTCAGAATTAAGAGATCAAATCATGATGAAAAATAAACAAATATGTTTTCTTAAAGATGAAATAAATATGTGGACTATTGAAGAAAAACTAGAAAGTCCTAAATTAAAAGAAAAAATACAAATGATTGTAAATAAATTTTCTTTAAAAATTTGTAATGATCATCCAAATGCTTTTTGGAATAGAAAGAAACATATTGTTAGTCTTCCATATGAAGAAGGATTTTCTGAAGATAATATTCCTACTAAAGCTAGACCTGGTCAAATGAAACAAGAATTATTAGATTTATGCAAAAAAGAAATAGCTTCTTTATTACAAAAAGGATTAATAAAACCTTCAAAGTCTCAGTGGTCTTGTACTGCTTTTTATGTTAATAAGCATTCAGAACAAGAAAGAGGGGTTCCTAGATTAGTTATAAATTATAAACCCCTAAATAAAGTTTTAAAATGGATTAGATACCCAATTCCTAATAAAAAGGATCTTTTAGATAGACTTTATAATGCAATTATATTTTCAAAATTTGATTTAAAATCAGGATATTGGCAGATCCAAATCAATGAAGAAGACAGATATAAAACTGCTTTTAATGTCCCCTTTGGACAATATGAATGGAATGTTATGCCATTTGGTCTTAAAAATGCACCTTCTGAATTTCAAAAAATTATGAATGATATTTTTAATCCATTTAGTGATTTTATAATTGTTTATATTGATGATATCCTTGTATTTTCAAAAAATATAGAATCTCATTTTAAACATCTAGATATATTTGAAAAAATTATTATTAATAGTGGTCTAGTTATTTCAAAACCAAAAATGATGATTTTTCAAACAAAAGTCAGATTTCTAGGTCATTTTATAGAAAAAGGTCAAATTATTCCTATTAATAGAAGTATTGAGTTTGCATCTAAATTTCCAGATATTATACTGGATAAAACTCAATTACAAAGGTTTTTGGGAAGCTTAAACTATATTTCAGCTTTTTATAAAGATCTAGCTAAAGACACAGCTATTTTATATGAAAGATTGAAAAAGATTCCTTCTCCTTGGACTGAAAAACATACTCAAGCAGTCCAAAGAATTAAAACAAAAGTTTCTAGTCTTCCTTGTTTATCTTTAGCAAACCCAAATTGGGAAAAAATTATAGAAACTGATGCCTTAGATATTGGGTATGGTGGAATTTTAAAACAGGTAAATCCAGAAAATAAACAAGAAATTTTAGTTAGATTTCATTCTGGAAAATGGAATAATGCCCAGAAGAATTATGCTACTGTGGCAAAAGAAATTCTTTATATAATAAAATGTGTTTTAAAATTCCAAGAAGATTTATATAACCAACACTTTATAATAAAAACAGATTGCCAAGCAGCTAAGTTTATGTTTAATAAAGATTTCAAACATGATGTTTCTAAGCAAATGTATGCTAGATGGCAAGCTCAATTAGCTCCATTTGATTTTACAATAGAATATA